>JARFXV010001575.1:397500-451014 GCA_031761425.1 Cosmopolites sordidus
GTGGAACAGAACTTACAACATGTGGAACTTTCCCAATTTATATTTGTCCAAAAAATTATAGGTCTAGGTTTTTAAACTATAAAAAAATATTTCTCTGTTTTAAAAAGTATTTCTCTGGTTTTTTAATCAAGGGATTGCAGATGCCAATTATAAACTAATTGCTATAGACATAGGTGGTTATTGAAAACAAAGTGACGGCGGAACTTTCCAAAGTCAAATTTTTATAAAAGATTAACTCGAAAATAAATGAAAACACCTAAACCTTTTAATGTTCCAGGAACAAATACGAAGGCACTGTATATTTTTATAGGAGAAGAAGCCTATTCACTTTTAGAATTTGTACTCAAACCTTTCGGCGGAAAAAAATATAGATCGATCATGACTCTCTAGAGCTCGAAAAACAGTCGAATGCACTTTTGGAATACTAACCGCAAAATGGCGTATCTTGTCCAAACTCATCGAAACTGATATACTTGTGACAGACAATATTAATAAATGTATTTGTATTCTACTTAAGACCATTCTTGATATAGACAATTTTCAAAGACATCTAACTTATGTAGAAATTGTTCAAATGAACTTTAAAAAATCATACTTTACCAACTATTTCTATAATAATCCATAAAGTTATCACAATTAAACAACTTAACTTCCTTATAATTGTAATGAAACTTCGGTAAATTGGGTCGCTGAACCCAAACAATATATATATATATATATATATATATATATATATATATATATATATATATATATATATATATATATATATATATATATATATATATATATAAATAAATATATATATATAAATACATATATATATATATATATATATATATATATATATATATATATATATATATATATATATATATATATAAATAAATATATATATATATAAATACATATATATATATATATATATATATATATATATATATATATATATATATATATATATATATATATACACATATAAATAGAGTGTGGTCAGATAAAGGCTTCCCAACCCCTTAATTTTTATTTCCGGACCGATTTATTTTCATAAACTTTCTTTTGTTGGATAGATCTCAGAAAACAGCAATGACTAGTTGGGTGGACTAAAGTTTTTTGTATAGTTTTGTATAGTGCTTAGTATAATTGAAGTTATTGTTCAAAAAAAGAGATTACTTTTATTCCATGTTCTGAATAGGTGTGGTCATTAAATAAATCATGAACACTGTTGTAAACACCAGACTCTGCGGAATTGGTAAATGTATTTTCAATTTGATGGGGCGGAATAGATTGATAGTGAATAGCAGTGGAAGTTCTTGATTCGTAGGATGAGGGAGGAGTTTCAAGGATTTGTGGAGATGAGGAAGTAGAAGGTGGACTAACACTGCAAGGTATTAATATTGAGTAACCCCATCTACCCCAACACTAAAACGTCTTCAATCGCCTTTTTGGCAAATATTTGTTGCATTGGTGATTATTTCCGATATGACGGCAGCCCAGCTTTTACCAAGGATCCTTACAAATCATTTTTTAGTAATTCTGTCCTCTCTGCAGTCATAGTATACACTGGGACTCGGTGCTTTTATACTTTGACTCCACTGGGTCGAGTAAAATGTGTTCTTCATATTCAGTGTGATTATGACACAATACTTTTTAGCGGAACCATAGTGTCCATCACTAAGACTTCCGTCTCCCTCGCTATATTCCTTTAGCCGATTGCAGATAATTATCTCCAAAACTTTGCCCACTGTGTCCAACAGACAAATCGGCTCATAAGCTGATGGATCATTTGATTGTTTATTGCCCTTCGGCAGAAGAACCAGTATCTGCTGTTTTCATTGAGACGGAAAAACACTCTAATGCAGACAAGAGTTATAAACTTTCAGAAAGAGTTTTGGTCTACATCCTGTGATAGTTTTAAGGGTGATATTTGACACGCTATCAGAGCCCGGAGCCTTGGAGTTCAACCCAGCAACTCATCCTCTGTTATCAGTGGAACATCTCCCTGAGTACCAGCGGGAACCTCCAAAGTTATCTCAGACTGACGCAGAAAGACAGCATAATGTTTATTAAATCCAAAAGACATTAACAGAATGTATATATTAGGTCAAATAAACAATACATAGTATTGAACGGTAATACAGATATTCAAAATAATAACAATAATAAAACAACAGAAAAAAAACAATTCTTTAAAGCCTAGAACATTATCAACACTTGGTAAAATACTCCTCCAAGCTATAAAAGGCTCCAAGCTATAAAAGTCCCACACCAGCCTTCTAAAGACTTTGTTTTCCACAACCTTCTTGAGCCTGTCTGGCAAGATATTATAGAATTTAGCCCCTGCATAATATACACTATTTTCAAATACTTTAAGCAAGTGTACCGGATAAGCAAAGTCGTAACGACCACGAGTTTTGTATTCATGGAAGGAACTATGTTGCGCAAATTTCTGAGAATTCAACCTGACAAATTTAACAATCTCATATATGTATAGTCTTTCGAGCTCCAGCGATTGTTCTTATTAGGCGCTTTTGGAATCTGAAAACTCGCAATAAATGAGGTGAATTGCCCCAGAAAATCAGTCCATACTTTACACGGCTATAAAATTCAGCATAATAATATGATAACACTATCTCAGCAGTACCCACCTGTTTCAGTCTATATAGAGCATATGATGCGGTTGCCAATTTTTTGCAAAGTTAATTCACATGTGAGTCCCATGACTGCTTACCGTTTAGATGAATACCCAAGAACTTGACACCTGATACCTGCTGTATTGACCTTGCGCTAATTTTCAAGAGATAAGATTTGTCCTCCATATAAGCTTGAGTGGAGAAGCTAACAAAATTTGTTTTCTTCCATTCCATTTGTTTTCTCCACATTTAGATATAGCTTGTTTGCCTTGTACCAGTTATAAAATTTGTTTAACATGGTCTGAGCAGACTGCATAAGTTCCTGTGCATTATCAGCCGGCACTAGGTGTGTCCATTATTTCGTATTGATTAACTGACATCAAAATCATTGAGTTTCGAACTTTATAATTATGGTGTACCGAGGGTTCACCCGAGTAAGATTCACGAGGCACATTAATATAATACTTATTAAAATATTTTGTGATTGCTTTTTTATCTTCAATCATGATTCCTTCATCATTCCTGATACTGCCATACTGTTGTAATTCTTCTTACAATTACTTATAATATTATTTATGATTCTCCAGGCTGTTTTCGATTTATTGTCTGACTCAAAATACAATCCTGCGTTAAACATCTGTTTTGCTGCCCTTATTACATTTCCCTATATCTTTAGATATCTCTTATAATAATTTTTATCATATTCAGCATTTGTTTTAATCTTCTTTTTTTAAATAATTCTTTCAGTTTTGCAGCAGATCTTCTTATACCCGTAGTCATCCAAGACTTCAATCCACTCTTATTAAATAATTATTCGTGATTTAAATGCTTTAAAATTCACTTCAGTAAAATATATTTTATATTTAACGCTTTGGTGTTCAGTTTTTTTATACGATATGTATAATATCTGAGCATAATGATCCGATTAAGCAATTGGGCTAGACGGAACAGCTCCAATAATTTTTAAACTTTGTACAAATATAATCAATCATTGTGCTTGAATGTTCCGTTACTCGAGTTGCTCCATCAACAACGTTATTTAAATTATAACAAAGTAAAATATCCTTCAATCTGTCTACAGGCCCTGAAGAGTCCAAGTAGTTTATGTTAAAATCACCACAAAGAATTATTTTAGAGTTTTTTAGAAGAAAAATGTCATATAAAAGTCCACTCAACTTCTCATAGAATATATTCAAATCACTATTAGGTGCTCTGTATAAGTTTATAAGACAATAATTAGTCTGTAAATAATTAATAGTAACACCACACACTTCAAATATAGAGTTACAAGTGTATTTTTTTACGATTTCCATATCTTTAACAGATATATCTAGTCCGCCGTTGTACATAACCATTACACCGCCACCCTTCGCATTCTGTCGGCAGAAAAAACTATTTAGTTTATAGTTGTTTATTTTGTACAAAATCATTTCAACCTCCGTTAATCAATGCTCTGTTATACACGCAATGTCTATTTGTTTTGATTTTAAAATATATACAACATTCTCAATCTTATTTCTAGGGCACTGTACATTTTGGTGAAAGAAGCTGAAGCTTTGCGGAATAGGTTCACTCTGTTTAGCAGTTAATTGCTACTGCTCGACAGTATAGTTTATCTTTCTTTTTTCCAATTCTCGTTTTTTTATGTAAACAATACAATCAATGTCAAATGTTGAATGAAAAGCATCATATGACGTGTTTTGAGAATCATTTGCCTCTATGCAGTTTATGCATTCATATTTTTTACTTACGCATTCAGTGTCCTTGTGATTGTTACCGCTGCATTTCAAACACTTTATATCATAATTACACTCACTCGATCTGTGGTTATATCTACTACACTTAAAACAACGAAATACCGAAACGTATTCAAAAACTCGACATGTAGAAAAACCTATACACAATTTTCGTTTAGTTTCCGTTATAGACCAAAATGTTTTTGCGTCACATTCCACTATAGCCATATAATTAGTTTTCATTTTCTTGATGACTTGTATCTCAATACGTGTTTTTTCATGAATAGCAAACTTATTCTGTTTTGACAAATAATTTTTATTTCTTCTTTCGTGTAGTTTTCTTCAATATCTAGTATTTTTACTTTGGTATGTTTCATTTCAGGGTTTTTTACATCATATTTGCCTTTTAGTTTTTTATCAGCCGAATTTTTCAGCTTGATGATCTCGTCTTTAGTGTCACATTTTATTAAGATACCACCTTCTTTAATATGTTTCATCTGTAAAATTCCAATTTCCAGATTTGTAGGATTAATTACACTCTTAATAGCTTCTTTAGTTTTTTTATTGTCTTGTTTAGTTTTGGGCTTTATTATGAGAACCTCCCCTTTTCGTTCTTTGCTTACATCAGCATAAGTTTTAGCCTTTGTTGCTACAGTTCCTTGTTTGATTTGATTCATCATAGTATCTTCTTGTTTCGAAATTTTTCCCAATTCCATTATAACTAAATGCTTAAAATCCTCAAACTCGTTCTTTAAATTGACAGTTGATTTGAAAACCTCCACACAACTGCGACAGAACTACTTTAGACCGGAAATACTTCTGATCAATTCCAGATTCTGTTTTCCAATACCAACACAGTCCGAATGGAAAGTGATTCTGCAAACACCCTCACACTTGAAAATATTAGTATCATTTCTTTTAAATCTTTGACCGAATTTACCGCAGTCGTCTCCCATGTTTAACGTTTCCGGCCGAGAGTGCACAAACGTAGGCTCCAACTGTCCACAAGGTCGCCGTTCTTATCAGTTACGTGCAAGTCCGGACAAGATGAAGATAGGCGGTTAAAACTCTTCAGCTTGACATAGATGCATCACATGCATTGACAATCAGCAACATCAATTGTGATGTTTTGTTTTCAGAATATCACGGTCGAACAATCTGGAGTTCCATCCAGAACGACTATTCAGTAACGTAGCATGTTCAGAGTGATCAATTTTAAAAATGACAGTTTGGTGACCAATGTGGGTGTAATAATCGCTTACCCGCCATGACGCCACGTGATCAAGAACTCGCTGGTGAAGGTCAAATCTATGATCGAGGTGTTACCATTCCTTATGAAAGTCGGAGTCGAACCGCTGTTCACTAGAATTAAATCCAGCGACGCAAGAATGTTTAAACAATTCACCACGCCTATTCGAAAGCTGACTATCCCAATCCGTAGCCCATGCATTAAAATCACCAGCAACAACAACAGGGCCCTGCCCTCGAAAGTTTTCTTGCCAATATATTGAGCATAGATCGAAACTCCTCATGGCTTACACTTGGTCTCGTATTTTTACCCAGGTAAATCCCCGATGTTGTGTGTGCAGAATCTCGAGATAGATAGTATGCAGATAAAGTGGCCTCCACACACCCAGACAGGCGGTTTTCCAATGGGATCAGAGATCCAGTTTTGTGAGCCTTCGATGTTTCTGTACTGCTCGCAGAGAATCTATCTTCTGCCCACGTACAGTCTGCTTTAGTAGGTCTTAGGCAATCTCGCATTGGTTGAGGTTTAGTTGATAAAACTTTTTCTCTTTGTTTTCGTAAACACTTGGACGGCCTGTTCGTAAGCCGGGTTTGCAAAACGGCGAGTTTGGCATTTGTTTCCATCTTCACTACAGCAATACAGTTCTTGGCAATGTGACCTTCATTGCCGCATTTGATGCAGTTTTGGGCCAAGTGAGCGAATCCTAGGCATCGGAAACATCGCGGCGGAAAAAACACGGTGTTTTTTCTCTCACTCGACTGACAATCCATCTTACTTTTATTTTACTTTTACGTAAAGCTATGTTCGCTAGTTTTACGGGCAGGACTACAACCGGGGTTTGCGTTCCTTCATACGCTTTACGTAGTGTTTTCATTACTGAGACCTGAATCCCTTTGGCTTCCTCAATTTGATCTTGAAGGGCCATATAGATATCTATCTTTTTCGTCACTTCATCAAGGTCTTTCAGTTCCAGCACCATTAGTGTCCCTCTTGCAGTTGACCTCTTTTTTTTCGACCTTGTGTCCACAAACATAGTTTGTGAGTCTGTTGATCTCTGGTCTTTCGGTTCAATTCAATCAGAAGATTATCAGCTGCTCTTTTCTGGATCTTGGTGACAGACGCTCCAAACTATTTTAATTCTTGATCGGTTTTCATCGATCTCAGAACCTCAGCGTATAAAGACCCTTCTTTTATTTTTACCTGATGATACGTTCCAAGTAGAAATATGTGTTCATTGTTTGTGGGACGTGAATGAGCTCTGTTCTTCCATTGTAAAATATTATTGCGCATAGACGCCATATTTAGATTTACTTATTTCTTAGATAAATAGGAGAGGTGCAAGACTTTTGCCGATGAATTTATATAGCGTCCTGTAGTGGTACCTCCCTTAGTTTTATCCTACTAGACTTTGTTGAACTGGCGATGTCTGTGTGATTGCTACCACGGTGTTTGGTTCTGGATACTTTTTACCGTGGAATTTTTCATCTACATTGACAAATCCGTCAAAGTTATTTTTCAAGGTGTTTATCATGTTTATTTCTCCTCTTTATCTCTTCTTTATACTCGCGATTTTCTCACCCAGTTTCTCCAAAACGTCATCTCTTTTTCTCCTTTTATTGTTTTTTTTTCCGTTCCGTGTCCTCCGTCACTCGCCTTTCGACAGAAATACTTTTTAGCCTCCCTGGAGTTTGGTAACTGACAAATAGTTCAGTTTCTATAATGATTTTTAGACGGCGCATCGTGTGTAAGGGGGCGCGCCGAAGTAACTGGGAACCGGTATAGCCTCAGTCACACTGGACCTACCCCAGTTCCCCAGAGCCCAGCCTTCACTTTACGTCCATTGCAACAAGGGATCCTATCTCCTTAACCAATACGCACTACCTATTCAGAATCCTGAAAAGGCTGGCCACGCATCCTATGTTCGAAGAGCACCTCGGCAGAGAAGTCTCACATCAGTCCCAGATGATGAAGTAGGGATACTCCTAGTGGTTCGTAACGAAGGTCAATGTGAGTTTGTTCGAGTTTTCTTTCTCTAGCCTTTAGCCCAAATCTAATTTGGCATCTTCAGTGCGGACTATCGCGAGGTTCGAGAGAGATGTTTTTTTTTCTGTTATGCTGTGGGAATCCTCAAATGATACCCAGAAAGCTTATGACTAGACACGTTGCTCTCCAGTTCCCGGGTCTAAGACCTATAAACTTTTGGTCGCTCGTTTTTAGTAAATGTTTATGGACACTAGCAATAATATTGCGATATTTATTACTACATAAACTTGCATGACGTATTTACATTACGTCATTTTTTTTCTTACAAATTATGTCTGCCAAATAGTTGTGAGAGAAATGTTGTGTATTTTTGCGGGAAATATGTCTTGCGTGATTACATTGATATTGTAATTTAGTTGATATATTTCTGTGTTTTCAATTTAGAAGAAAAGTTTTGTTATTTGTGTGTGTTGGAAGCCAAAATGTCATTAAAAATATGTCGGCCCAACAAACTAGATATGCTGCTGCATATACAGTTTTGTTTGTTATGAGGCTTGAGAAAAAAAGAGAACATGGGCAAGAAATTGGGCATTAAGATGCAATATAGGAGTCCATATGACATTACTGTCCGAATTAAGAATTGATGATCTTTCCCAACTTGACAATTTTTTTGAGAATGTCAAAGGCAGATTTTGACTATCTTCTAAATTTAGTTGGAGAATTAGCAAAGAATTACTGTGAATCACAGATGCGTCGTGCTATTACGGCCAGCGAACGACTCTGACGCTGAAATTTTTAGCAACAGGCAAGGCCATTTTATGACACATTCCTTCTTCTGGGAGAAAAATACTCGTTTTCGGAATCGGACGATTCTCATCCGACTGATATAACTCCCTCTTCGCTTGCTTCATAGTACACCGTTTTCATTATCTCTGGGACTGTTTTTTTCTGGTCTATCCTGTATTATTGTTTTCCATTTCTTCGACTTCAATGATTCAGGCAAGGCCATTTTATGACACATTCCTTCTTCTGGGAGAAAAATACTCGTTTTCGGAATCGGACGATTCTCATCCGACTGATATAACTCCCTCTTCGCTTGCTTCATAGTACACCGTTTTCATTATCTCTGGGACTGTTTTTTTCTGGTCTATCCTGTATTATTGTTTTCCATTTCTTCGACTTCAATGATTCTTTCTACTCGCTTTCAGTGCCATTCTATACTACCAGTATTATTTTAAAAATATAGAAAATACTCGCGAATACCTAATTAAACACTTAAAATGTCGACATAGTTACTCAAAAATATTTAAAATATTCAAAACAGTTCTTAAAATGCCCAAAGAATAATCTTATTACTCCGGTGAGCCGGTGCCAGGATCATCGTAGACGTTCTTTTTTATAATCTGTTGTAGTGTCATCGCAACTGAATGCGATAAACCGTTTAAAATATATAATAATAAATAAATTAATCCGATAAAACGGATTCTTTGCGAAAAATACCCAAAATTCCAATAATAAATGACATCACCTGGGATCCTGTGAGTAGTTCAGATGCTCTGACCAATTGGAGGGCAGCAAAAACACGTTCGCTCTCCGAGTAATTTGATTGGAATGAAGGATCGCTCGCTCCGCTTTCTCACCCTGGTTTTTGGTTGGCTTCCGCAGCCCTTACCCATCTTAAATTAATTAACCCGAAACGGGTACTGACTTTTCCCTTTTGTGCGGGTGCGGGTGAATTTCCACCCCTTGTGAAGTTGAACTTTTCCTTGAAAGGTAGAGTTCGACCAAGAAGATATTGGTTTTCTCGAAGTCTAGTCAAACTTTGTGGAGGCTAATTAAAAAAAAGACTTTTGTCTTGATCGGAAAATTGACAAGTCCGTGTCCAAATTCCCGGCCGACGGTCCGTCATTTGAAGACGGGGTGCAGGGACTTATGATGGCGGTAATTAATGTGTCTTATGCAGGCTGGAAAAATCCGTGAAGTTCGGATCCCATGGGCCTGCTGCCTGGAATTTGGGGACGATACACGGACTTAGTTTTTGGGCTCTCCAAGGAAAGTTTGGAGAGCAGCGGACAACTGGGCCTGGATTTGGCGGACCAGTTGTCCCGTTAGTTGCTCCATAAGCTCTGAGAAGGGATTTACTGCTTGTGGAGCGGGTAGGTAGGGAGGAACTGTGTTCCGCTGAGACCCCCACACGAAGGTTGGTGGGGGAATAACTTTATTTGTTTGTGGACCTGAAAATGCCCTGTTTGTTCTGTTCAATGTTGGGATCCTCGCTGCCTTGGTTGTGCTGGGCCTCGCCGG
Organism: Cosmopolites sordidus; assembly: GCA_031761425.1. Classification (NCBI taxonomy): domain Eukaryota; kingdom Metazoa; phylum Arthropoda; class Insecta; order Coleoptera; family Curculionidae; genus Cosmopolites; species Cosmopolites sordidus. The sequence goes on from JARFXV010001575.1 coordinate 407,406, forward strand.
GCATCCTTGAAAGCTCGCGGTGTGCGAGTCTCCGCATTTGACACACGTCACCGGACTGTCTTTATCGTATTCTCTCTCATCAAGGAGCCTTGTGAGGCTCGGTAATCGTCAGATCTCGGCGGTCTCATCATGACCCCTTTTGGCTTGGTGGTTGACGTACCAATTTTAATGTATTTTTCCTTGCACAGGTGAAGGATCTGCAAATCCGACGCCTTGTCCCTAAGAACAACCGGCGGTATTTTGCTGGTCTTTGGGACAGTCATCTTTTCCTGTCTTCTGGGCTCTTCTTGTTCTGGCGACGCATGTGTTACTGGTCCAGGTTTTTTGAATACTGGTGCCTGGTCAGAGCTTTCCGACGCCGGCGGCTTCTTTAGGGGAGGGTAGTTCTCTTTAGTCGGTTTTGCAACTCTTTTTGTAGCTGCGACGGCTGTTATAGTCGGATTCTGACGCAGATGACCACTCGGCTTCGGATGCACCTTCTTTCGGAACCTCCTCTTCCATCGGTTGATTTCTTTTTTCTTTACTACCGGTAGTTTTGATAAAAGCTTCCTGTTTCGGTTGTACCTGACTTGGTCTCCTCTTAATCTCTCAACTTCCCTGAGAAGTTCTTCATTTTTCTCCTTCAACTCCTGATTTTCATTCCTTAATTCGTCCAACTCAGAGAATGTGAGCTGGCTCATCTCTGTGGTGTACCTTATTTGGTCTTCCAACGTGGAAATCTTCTTTTCCATTTCGGCTAACGAGCGTTATAACGCTTCGAAAGCGTCTTTAGTGAGGGCTCACCATCACTCTGCTTGTTTTACACTCGAGAATGAACACGGAGAGGCGATGTGCACTCTCCAGTGTTTCAGACAAGAATCTCATGAAGGATCGCACTTCGGATTTGTGAAGGAACTAGGTCTCTGACCTGTGTTCCTGATAAAGGCGGGGGACCTGCAGTCAGCTGGCGGGGCTGGTGCAGATCATGTTTTTTTTTGTGCGTGCATGATGCTTAATGTCGTTGTGTGAGTGCTTGCAGACTGTTTGCGTTACTGACGCGAAAAACCGTTCGATGTCTCGAAATCGTCATCTCAGAATCTTTGTCTCAGTTAATTTTGCATGGGGGGTAGCGCGGAGGGCGAAAAAGAAGGGGGGGGAGATTTAGTGTTCGAAGAAGCTTTTATATCTTTTGTATCGATCGAGATGGGGTTTGATGCGAGGGTCGAATTTTTTTTTGGTATTTGGGTGGAAAGGGAGACCTTTTTTTATTTTTTCCAGACGTTTGCAGACGTAGTCTTTGGAGGAGGGGATGTTAAAATTTCTATGAATGTCGACGTTTCATACGAACCACGGGGAGTTAGTGATTCGACGAATTATTCTGTTTTGGAGACTGATAACTTTTTTGGCTGCTGCCTTGTGGTATGAGAACCAGGCCGGAGCAGCGTAGAGGAGTGTGGGATGGATGATTTAATTGAATACCAGGATTTTGTTGTTCGAACTTAGCTTGCTGTTTTTGTGTAGGATGCGATAGAGGAGTGCGATGAGGCCGTTGGTTTTTTGATTTTGTTTTGTGTGTGTTTGGTCCAGAGGAGATTTGGTTTGAGGGTGAAAAAGATGGCCTGTGTTTTTGCGTGGTTTATCTGAATTTTCCACTTAGTGGCCCAGCTGTGGAAGGTGCCTATGTATGTTTGAAGTTTCGTGGTAATGGGGTTGGGTGCGCGTTAGGTGGCGGTGATGGTGGTGTATGGTTTGAGGATTAGAGCGAAGTTTTTTGGTTAATTTCCAAGTTTGGTGGTTCGCGCGGTCTTCGTTGATTTCGGACAGAAAGTCTTGCCAAGCGGAGTTTTTCCACTCTTTGATGTGTTTGCGGATGGTGGTGGAGAGCGAAGTGGCTTGGGCTTTTAGAGCGGGGTCGAGAAAGGAAATGTAAAACCTTCGTAAGTGGTTTCTCGATTTTATCTCTAGAGGGAGAGCGAATTTGAAATGGGGAACTGTCCTGGTGGTGGAATGGCGGAGGAAATGGAGTCTCGGATGGTGGCGGCTATTTTAATGTCGCGCGTGTTGGATGGGGTGGGGAGGGTTGGAGCAGATTGGTGATCCTTAGAGAAGGCCGGCCAATTGATAGAGATTAACTGTTTGGGGGGTTGGGGGAGAAAGGGACGTTGTAGATGGATATTCGAATTGGGTAATGGTCGGAATTTAATTCTTGTAGGGTTCCAACGTGAATATTTTGGGGGATGTTGTGTGTTATGGCGAAATGTAAGATGGAGGAGGAGGCGCCTCGGTGGAAGGTAGCGAGGTTTGGGAGGTGAAAGTTGATGGGGGTGTAAGAGGCGAAGTTTTTTATGATGCGGCCGGCAGGATGGATGGGTGAGTTTCCACAGCTGGAATGTTTAGCATTGAAGTCGCCAGCCGCCAAGTGGGGAGATAATGGAGGAAGTCACGATTGGCATGTGGGCGGTAAATGGAGGAAAGTTTGAGTGTGAGGTTTAGCGTTTTGACTTGGATCTGCGTGGCTTCGAATGAGGACAGGGGGTCAAGGGGCGGATGGCTGTGCTGAACATGGTGAGCGACGAGGATGGCCGTGCCGTAGTGCATTCTTTTGCCGGATGGTTTTTGGCGCATTTGAAGCATTTCGGGAGGACGTGACACGACGTGGACGTCTGCACGTGGACCTGGAGTTCACAGAGATAGGAGAGGTTGAATATGGCATTTTGCGATCTGTCCACTCTGACTTTGACTAGGGGCATCTAGTTGGCGTTCTTTTTCTTATACATTCTTCAGATCTCCAGACTCCTCCTTGGTTGATGAGGTCCTCTTTTACCTCTTCTATGGGAATGTGAGAGTCGATGCCGCGAATGACTAAATTGAGGTCGCGGTCTTCGGGTAGAAAATGGATATGATATTCAGTGTGTTGATCGGAGAGATATTTGGTGATTCTTCGGTGGTCGGAGGAGGTGGCGGGGAAGAATTGTATTCCCAGACCCACTGACTTGGCCTCCAAGATTTTCCAATTGTTAGGTGAGAAAGTGCGAGAAAGGTGGGTCCAGTGTTGTGGATTTCTGATTACAATTGGGGTTTTACGAGTGGAGACTTTGGGTGGTGACCTCGATGGCATTGCTGCAGGGGCGGCGGACGGGAAGGGTGGTTGTGTCGAGGCGAAATGCTGACGGAGCGCATTGTTGATGGTGGCTGGAGGGTTTAGGGATGAAAGTTTGTATCCATCGGCGAGGGGGCTGGTGGCTGTGGGGCGGATGTGGTCGCAGTTGGTATGGGGGGTTGGGAGACTGACGGTGATTGGGACTCCTCTTCCTGGTCTGAGGAGGAGATTTCGGTTTTGTGACGCTTGGAGGGTTGCGTCTTTGGGGTATGGCTGGCCAGAAGTTTTTTAAACTCAGCGATTTCGGCTTTTAGGGCCGCGATGGGGGCGTCTTGAGCCTTGATTTTGTTGGACAGGGCGATGTTCGCTAAGGTGGAGTTTTCAATGACGGCGTTTAGGGCTGCGTTTTCCGCATGAAGAGCGGTGTTATCTTGAAGCAAGGTTGTGATTTGTAGGTGTGAGTGTTTTTTTGGGTTTTTTTGTGCATGAACGTGGTGAATGAGCCCTCGTCCGAGGACACGGGGCTGGGTGAGCGGGATGACATTATGCTCGGTGGCGCCTTTCAGTGAAAGTAGCGGGCAATTAACGAGACAATGAGAGTCGATTTATACGAGACAAACAGGTAAGAATATAAAAAAAAGCTGATCGGGCGAAAGGCTGAATAGGGTTTGGTACTGACCTTTTTTTCTTCTATTGTCGGGCCGGAGGACCAGGTAGTGCTGATGGTTGGCGGTGGCGCCGGGCCGGTGCGACAGGCTGTCGGCGAGTTATATTCCAGTAAACCCCGTTGCATCAGCCGAGAGGATGTTTCACGTCATCTGCACCATCAGCGATATTTTTAGTATATATATTATTGTAAAAATAAATATATTTATATTCTTTTATTCAGAGTCAAACTGTTAACATAATTAAAAAGTTTTGAATAAAGAATTTCAAGTCTTTGATGAACGATTTTTAAAAAGCAGTTGCTCCACTCCCGAAATTTAACTGGCGCAGTCGTGCGGATTATCAAGCCTAGTCAACAAGAATCGTGAAAAGGTTTCCATTCCCGGAATTAAATTGGTAAGCCACAAGAACCAAGGAAAAGAAGCAGGAAAATCTATCATCCAAGTACGTTGAAACGAAGGACAACATCGCCGAAGTCTCAACAGTTGAAACGGAGGACAAACATCACCAAAGTTCCAACAACTGGTGGAGGACCACATCGCCAAGACCAGCCTAGAATAAGTTAGGCTTAAGAAGCGAAACAAAGAAACAACCCCAGAGAAAATCATCCAGTTATCACCGCCACATCCATGAACATAGCCGTAGTCCTTATTTTACTGTAAGTTATATTTTATAATTATTATTGTAAAAAGCTGAATTTTCATTTTCACTTATTTTATGTCTGATTCTGATTCTGATATTGAAATTGATAATATCATAAAACAATTCAAATTATCAAATCTAAGAACTAGAAAATCAGAAAAGGAAAGGTTCGAAAGGAATATTCAAGAAAATCAAAAAATCGTTAATCAGATCGTACACATGGCAAAAAGTCAAACTCAAACTCCAATTAATTACCAATTCCTAATATTATATATCGATACTATTCCAAATTATGACGGAAGTCCACACACGCTAAATATTTTTATAGATACATGTCAAAGCCTCATAACAAACTTTTGTAGAGCAAATGACGATATCCATAACAATTTCATCATGCGAGCAATAATTGGAAAATTAACCGGTAGAGCGTTATCTTTGATTGGTTCAAGAATTCATGAATTAAATTCGTGGGAACAAATAAAAAATTTATTAAATTTCACTTTTGGTGATCAAAGAAATCTAGCTTGCCTTGTACAAGATTTAATTACATTAAAACCTAATAAATTTGAAACACTTATAATTTCGGCATGACATGTCGAGATGCTAGATCTTAATATTTTCCAAATTAAACATGTTAGATTTAGAAATTAATAAACATTCGATTAAAGTAAAAAATTACGAGGAATTAGCCTTAAAAACGTTTATTCGTGGTCTAACCGGACAATTACAAAATAACATAAGACTAAGAGACCCAGATACCTTAGAAAAAGCAATGAGCCTAGTCATAGAAGAAGAAAATTTTATGTATGGTCAAAACCAACAAAACACGCTGAATAACCAAAAATTTCAATTTTACCAAAAAATCGTCCCTACAAGTAACCAAAATGTTCAGATAAGCAGACTTTCCAAACTTCCCAGTAAACAAACCCCTACATTCACCAAATAACCCAACAAATAATTCACCACAATTTGCAAGACAAAACCCTATGGCGACACAATTCTCACAATTTAAACCCAATTTTCAAACACCATTTTCTCAACCAAATATCTTCCAACAGTCTTCAAGGCCAAATTTTTAACAACAGCCATATCGACCCAATTTTCAACAACAGCCATATCAACCCAAATTTCAGTCATACCCTCCTAGACCGATGTTCAATTTCCCAATAAATAATCCTCGAAAGACAACCCCAATCGAATACTTTTAGACAAAGTAATTTAATTAAAAATCAAAATATCCAAAGACTAGAACCGATGGATACAACATCAGGCCGAAATGCCACATTCAAAATAAAAAATTAAATCCCCTGTTTTTACAAAACATTAACCCAACAGAAAATTTAATAGAAGAAATCGGACAATACTATGACATTGAAAATGATTCGTCATACGAACCTGTTGACCCTTACTATCAGCATTATGATGATAATAACATTCCTAACTTTGAACAGGAAAATAGCCCATTGTTTGACGAGGTTATCCCAACTTCAATGCAAAATGATCTTGATTCAGCATTAAATTTTCCAACGGCTCAACATTCGGACCAGACAACGTAATAAATATACATACAATTAATATAAAAAACTTACCTAACATTTTTATTCCTGAACTTAGCGCAAATTTTTTAATTGATACAGGTAGTTCAAAAAGTCTTATTTCACCCCATCTAGTCAACCAATTTTATCCCAACTCTATTTTTTTATGAAGAATTCCAAATTCAATCTGCATATATGATGTCTTATCATAATCAAGTCGCGATTATTCCTATCTTCAAAATTTTTAATGAAAATGAAAACCATAAATTTTATATTTTCAAATTTAGCGATAGATATGAAGGAATAATAGGTACCAACTTATTAAAACAATTGAAAGCGATAATAGACATGAATAGGAAATTATTGATTACATCTAAAGTAAACATTCCAATTATCTATGAACCAGAAGAAAAAACATACACAATTAACATTGAACCAAGAACAAAAATTATTTGCATAAAATGGAAATAGATCAATATCTGCCAGAAGAACAAGATAATCTTCTAAAAGCAAATATGAAATAATTACGTTTAGATCATTGCAATAGAGAAGAAAATAAAACAATAAGAAACTTATGCTACGAACATAGAGATATCTTCTATTGTGATAAGGTTCCTTTAATATGTACAAGTGAAATTGAACACAAAATTAAACTAAAAGATGAAAGTCCAATTTATACAAAGACATATAGATATCCAGAAATCCACAAACGAGAGGTTAAAGATCAAATCAATAAAATGTTAGACCAAGGAATAATTCAAGATAGCACATCCCCCTGGTCAAGTCCAATATGGATAGATCCAAAAAATTTGACGCCTCAGGAAAAAGAAAATTGCGATTAGTAATAGATTACCGTAAGCTAAATCAACAAACCATTGACGATAAATACCCTCTTCCAAATATCACTGACATATTAGATAAACTCGGAAGAAGTCAATATTTTACAACGTTAGGCTTAGCAAACGGATTTCAACAAATAGAAATGTGTCCTGAAGATATGTTAGACAGCATTTTCCTCAGAGAATGGGCATAATGAATTCAAAAGAATGCCATTTGGATTAAAGAATGCACCATCAACATTTCAAAGAGTAATGGACAACATCCTTAGAGGCATACAAAATGAAGAATGCTTAGTATATCTAGATGATATCGTAATATTTAGCACTTCATTAGAAGAACACATAAAAAGACTTAAAAATGTATTTAAAAGACTAAGAAATGTGAATTTTAAAATACAACTAGATAAAAGTTAATTTCTAAGAAAAGAAGTATCCATTTAGGTCATATTATAACACCCAATGGAGTAAAACCTAATCCTGATAAAATTGAAGCTAAAAAAAAGTTTCCTATACCCAAAACAGTGAAGGAAATAAAAAGCTTTCTCCGATTAGTTGGATATTATAGAAAATTCATTCAGAATTTTGCAAAAATACAACCAAAAATAAAAAGTACGAAAATAATTCATGACAAAGATTTTATATCAGCATTCAATATGTGCAAGAATCTATTAGTAAATGCACCTATATTACAATATCCAGATTTCACAAAACCCTTTATATTTACAATTGACGCTTCAAATATGGCATTAGGAGCAGTTTTATCTCAAGGAACTATAGGAACCGATAAACCAATTGCCTTTGCATCACGAACATTAAATGATACTGAATGCAAATATAGTACAATTGAAAAAGAACTATTAGCCCTAGTTTGGGCATGCAAATATTTTCGACCATACCTTTTTGAAAGAAAATTTACTATTTTTACAGACCATCGACCCTTAATATGGTTATTTAATTTGAGAGAACCCAATAGCAAATTAATAAGATGGAGATTAAAATTAGAAGAATTTAATTATGATATTATGTATAAGAAAGGAAAATATAACACCAATGCAGACGCATTATCCAGAATACAAATTAATGCAATATAAAACGAATCCATCATTAATAATCCAGATGACCTACAAGAATTCTTTGATGTCGTGTCGCCTAGCAGAAGACCAAACAGAAGAACCAACGACAAACAAACCAAAAAATAAAAAGGGAATAAAAATTTTGCAGAACATTCAACTTAAACCACCTGATTCCGAAAATATAACAAAACTGAGAATTCAAATGTTATGAAACTACTAATAATGGAATCCCAATATTAGATGAGATAATCAATAATAAATAAATATTAGTATTTCCACATGTCCACAATGAATCGAACATTAAACAAGATACTTATGAACACCACTTTGAAATATACTAAATAAAGATAAACAAAATTACGTCATTACAAATGTGTATAATTCCCACTTTACTCCTGTTCCTTTAAAATCATAAAATAAAATCATTGAGTTGGTGACACATTTTTATAACTGGATTTATAACACAAAATAGTATTAATTCACCAAAACACTTAACTTTTACCTGTTCCTATTATTTTTTTTGCTGTTGCTTTTTCACGTCTTAAAGAGACTAGCAAGATGTTTTTTTACATCATCTGCAGATAATTCAAATATGTCTGCAATTTCTTACCAGGCATCAAACTTTTTTAATTTGTGAAAGTGGAAAGGATGCTTTGGGTCTCACAACACTTTTCTTTTACCGTACGTTCGTTCGTTCGTTACGTTAAAAGTAGAACATTTTCTCTGTCGAGATCTATTATTCTATACACACTGAAAAATACTTTATTTAAACGTGTTGGAATAACCTAATCAAACATAACCTCACTAAATACAATATGTATTATATGTAGTATTATTATTGTATAACTGAAAAAATTTTGAAATGCAATAAATATTATAAACTGTGTGTTTATTTAAATCCTGATACAAAGGTCTCCAAACTACGGCCCACGGGCCAAATCCGGCCCGCCAGTGTCGTTAATCCGGCCCGCAACTAGCGAATTTAGCAAGCGTTTGCTCATTTAGGGCATAGTTAGACTAATTTAGAAATTATAGATAATGGCAGGAAAATTTAAACGGTTTTGGCCCTTGGAACTTACTGGAGTAATCAGTATAGCCCTAAAGCTGGAAAATTTGGAGACCCCTGGTCTAAAAGAAAATAACATGGTACCTATGATAACAGTATTTACTACAAAGGAACATTGTTTAAAAAACTATTAATGTCGCATATTTTCTTACCTCTCAATTTGAATGTCTACTCTCGACGTCATCATTTTGTATGTTTGATATTGACGATCTTGGCATCTCTTGATATTTTATAGTAATAAGTCATACTACCACAAATGAAGCACATTTATGTCATCTGTGCCAGAACCTGATCTTTTTGACTTCTCAACTTTCTTTATTTCTCTACAAAAGCCAGTACGTAACCTATTAATTTTGATGTTTACCCTACCCTTTCTTTTGATGCTGTTTGTTCCACTTCTTTTAACTTGCCCACTAAAATCTTAGTGGCATCATTTTTTTTCTGTTCCTATACATATTTCAATCCAATTTGAAATCCGGAATACGGTCAGTATTATGGATATCTTTACTGAGTCGCAAAACCAATGCAATTGATGAGGTATCAGGTTGATAGGCGCCTGCAAGCTGTTTCCAAACGTAAACTTCCATATTTTGGGTATACAACATTTTGGCATCGGTCAGGGTGTAGATTTTTATGCCGTACTTATTGAGTTTCGACGGAATATATTGCCTAAAGCTACTAAGCGACCTCTCAGTCTAAATACCTCCGGGGACCAAACATCAGTTTTTAATAAATCGTTAACATTCAGTCGACTATTTCTTCTAACTGCTTAAGAGTGAGGCGTAATAGTGCTTCAATTTCTGTCTTAATTTCTGTTCTGCATGTGCAGAATCACCTACTTCTTCGGTTTCGTTTCTATTCTCTTGCATTTCAGTAAAATCCTCTACCTCGCTGTCGTTGCCATTTTCATAGTCAGAATGATTATGTTCTTTAACATAATAATGTTATATATATATATATATATATATATATATATATATATATATATATATATATATATATATATATATATATATATATATATATATATATATATAATATTTGTAACATAAAAGAAAAAATAAACAATAATAATGATGCTACTAATGAATATTAAGTAATGCACACAATATCTCGGTGATTTTACTATTTATACATTAAAAAGTGTTTATTAGGCATCTTCTGGGTGGGAACCATGTAGGTGGTGGTGATGCTTGAGGGCTTGTTCAGCGTCTTTTGCGAGAACTGGCGGAATTGACCATTGAATGAGGCCATCTTGGAAACTTGATAGCTATGGGATTGCAATTGCACAATGTTGTGTAATAATATTGTTTATAACCACATATAACAGCTCCCTTTTTTTTGAAAAAGTTGATGATTTGGCAACAACTTTTGGCTAATTTAGTTCAATTTCATCGAGGGTTTCGTTGGAATGAGTACTTGTTCTTCTTCTGGGAAGGAGCTTCTTCAGTCGCTGTTGAAATGCATGATTAGGTTTGGACATCGGAGGTGGCGGTGGATTGTCGCTCGGACAATCTATTCCAATAAGGCGGCGTCTTCTTCTACATTTATATAACATATAAAGAAGTACGATTAGAACAATCAATATTATGGTAAGTATGGTAAACCAATGAGTATATTTGGTTACAGGTGATCGGCTTAATATTTTATCCAGTTCGTCTGAATATTGATTGAGTTTATGCTGTGCTATGTTTAAATCTTCGATATCAATTTTGTTTAATTTCAGAGGTTTTAATTCTGGAACATGTAATTTATCTGGGATATCCTTGCAGCAATTATATGGAATTAATACTGGATGATTTCTATAAGTTATTTCTTTATATTTATCGATCGCATAATTGGCATGAACTCTTCTGGTTCCAATAAATGCGTTGCATTCATGTTGTAGTTTTAGAAGACTGTTGGTTTTTATTATTTCAGATTTTGCTTCTCTTGTACCGCACTTGAAAGTAACTGGTATGGGATCGGAAACAGTTATTAACCAAAAATTTTGATCAATTTCATAAACATTGTAGTCCTTAGCAAAAATGAGTGTTTGATAAATTTTTGGCAATCTATTTAGTTGTCGAAGTAATTGTGCTTCGCAAATCGCATCACTGTCTATGGGATACGGAAGGATGTTGAAGCAAATTGTTGTATTTCCAGGAATGGTTTTACAATTGTCCAAATTTCGTGGTAATACATACAATAATGAATCATCATCACGCGCAATATATTTGTGTGTTGTTGGTAATATATAAAAAACTCCTGTTCGGTTATCCAATACATGAATTGGATAAAGATGATAAAGAGTGTAAGTTTCTGATTCGACAAGAGGAATTTTAAGAACAAATATTATTTTAGAATCAGATTGATAAGCTTCTAATTCTATTACGTCAAGATAATCAGCGACAGTTGAAGAGTAAGTTGGTAATGGTAAATTATTTTTAACAAGAGATTTGGAGATTTCTTGCGATGAATCAATCAAATCTAAAGGCGTAATGATCGAGCCATGTAACATTTTAATACGAGCAAAGATTATTGAATCTATTATTGTATTAATGGAATCTTCGAGAAATAAGCTTAAAACTTTAACTTGTGCTTCATAAAAAGCGATATCATCGGAAATATTTATTACAGCTGTTTAGATTAATTTAATATCATCGTTAAATGTTTTCTCATCGATTTGAAGATTTGTAATAGTCGTATTAAAGTTTTTTATTACTGATGTTGTCACTGAAATTTGTTTCTTTAAGAAATTGTCTATTTCGTGTTCATCTTGTGTTATTTTATTAAAGCAATCATTAAAATATTCACAGTCTGATGCTTCCAAGTTACCAGTTAGAGATTTCCGTACTGTGCCTACACCATTAAATATGCCTCGTTTTTGTCTCAAATAATACTTTCTTGTATCTGCAATAATTTCTTTATACTTCTTGTCTACTGAGGTTGCGATTTGGTTTAATAGACTGATATGAGTCTGAACTTCGGCTTTAAAGGCTAATGTTCTTGGTGATTGATCTTTAAGTAAATCTAAGATTCCTGATATCATTTTATTATTATTAATCATATCTTCCTTGATTGGTTCCAACTCTTTGTATACTAAAAGTGTCCATTTATTGTTTGAAATTTTTAAATTGTTTTCTTCATGGTAGAAGATACCTATGGTGTTATTAACGGGTGTTAGAACTACTTGGGCTGCGATAGCTTGCATCACCCATAGTGATCTGAAACCAAAAGAATACTACTCATAGTAGGGTTTCGGTCGGTCAAAGTTTACTTTAGTAGATTTGTTTGTATGCGGGTTTAATACAATAGCAGAATTGTCAAATAGTTTAGTTATTTCGAAGGGTCCATTAAATAAATTTTTACTTTTATCTTTAATTTGGGTATCTTTAACATATACTTTATAGCCTAATTTATATTTGGGAATATCTTTAACGTTTTTATCAAATCTAAGTTTAGCTTTTTCTTTTCGTAATTCAGTTTTTTCTTTTGCAATTTTGTAGTAATATTCCATTCTATTATTGAGATCTCGGATATATTTAGTCATCAGATTCGCTTGGTTGTAAAGAGTTTCAGGTGGTCTACCAGAGGAATGTCCAAAAATTAATTCGTATGGTGTGAAACCATGCGTTTTATTTTTGGTGTTGTTATAGCAGATAATTGCGTAAGGCAAGATATTGAATGGATGTTCATTTGGATTTTCGGCTTCGTGAGCTCTAATCCTTTCGCTCAGTGTTGCGTGAAATCTTTCCAGAGAGCCATTTGATTGTGGATGTCCAACACTGGAAAAAGTTAATTTCACATCGTAAAGTTCGCATAAGTCCTTCATTACTATATTATCGAATTCTCGGCCATAGTCGCAATGTATTCTCAACGGTGTGCCAAAATGTTGGAAGAATACTAGCAGTGTATTAACAACGGTAGTAGATTTTTTGTTGTCGATCGGATAGGCTTGTGTAAATATTGTTAGTTCGTCTCGTATTGTGAGAGCATAATTTCTTGTAGGATATTCGAAAATGTCTATGCTAATTCTTTAAAATGCTGTTTTCGGTGTTTCTGTAATGACCAGGGGTGTACTAAGGATTCTTCTGCAAATTTTAGTTTTCTGACAGATTTCGCAACTTTTAATAAATTGTTCCACATCTTTTGTAAGTCCTGTCCAATTATATTTTGATTTAATTCGACGAATAGTTTCATTTATTCCGCGATGTATGTTGTTTTTTCCTGTATGGTACTGGTCTAGGATGATTGATATTTCATCTCGGTCTGGTATCTTTATGATGTTCTGACAGATTTTAAAATTTAATGTCTTCGTTCACGAATACAATGGATATTATTTCTAGGATTGGCAAATCCAAATTATTTTCAATGTAATAGATTTTGGAACTATCGAATTTATTTTGGTCTTTATAAAAAGAGTAAAATATTTTTTGAACTACACTTTCAGGATCGAAATTAAGGAAAATTATGAAATAATTACGGTATTTTACAGTTTTACTTTGTAGAATGTTTACTTTGTTTTCATTAAGGTCGATATTTCCTTGGAAGATGTCATCAATAATTTGGTGATGTATATTCTCTAATTTATTTTCCCAAAAAAAGGTAATAATGTTTATGAGTTTTGTCAAATAATTGATCGTTTGTTATCTCTATTTTCGAATAGTCAATTATTGATTATGTTTTGTAAGCGTGTACAAAGTTATTATATTCTTCGGTTACATTTTGGTCTTGATCTTCGGTTAGTGTTTCTGATTTCGATTCGTCTGTATCGTTTCTTTCCTCAGAGTCATTAGATGCTAAACTTCATATTTTCGATTGGAGGTTTGCACATTGTTGGAAGTGATTAATTTTGATTCTCGATAATGCGTCGACATTTTTATTAATTTTACCAGGTTTGTATTCAATTTTGTAGTCGTATTCCTCTAGCATAAGTCTCCATCTAGCTAGTCTACTTCCTGGGTCTTTAATAGAAAAAAGCCATGTTAAAGGGCGGTGATCTGTGACTAGGGTAAATTTTCTGCCAAAAAGGTAGGGGCGGAAGTGTTTAACTGCCCAGACAATAGCGAGTAACTCTCGTTCTATTGTGGAGTATTTAGTTTCAGCGTTACACAGTGTTCTAGAGGCATAGTTTACAGGTAGATCTCCACCTATTGGACCTTAAGAAAGGACTGCTCCAATAGCAAAAGCATTGATCGTCAGAACAAATGGTTCTTCAAAATTTGGATATCTAAGAATTGGATCTGATATAAGTGCCGTTTTTAGATTGCTAAAAGATGATTTATATTCAGAGTCAAAGAAAAAAGGAACATCTTTCTGAAGAAGCTTTGTTAATGGTTTTGATAGTTTTGCAAAATTCGGTATAAATCTACAGTAATAACCTGCTAAACCAAGGAATGATTTAACGCCTTTTGGGTTTTTGGGCTGTGGAAAATTTTGTATGCAATTTATTTTAACTGGATTTGGTTTTACTCCATCTTCGGTGATGATGTGACCAAGATATGCAACTTCTTTTCTTAAGAATTCGCATTTGTCAGGCTGTATTTTTAGGTTAGCATTTCGGAGTCTTGTAAATATTTCATTAAGCCGGGTCATATGTTCGTGAGATGAATATACGATGATATCATCCATGTACACAAGGCATCGTTCATTCTGGATTCCTAGGAGAATGTTATCCATGACGCGTTGGAAAGTGGATGGTGCGTTCTTTAATCCGAATGGCATACGTACAAACTCGTAGTGACCATTATCTACAGAAAATGCTGTTTTTGGAATATCATCAGGACTGATCTCAATCTGGTGAAATCCTGAGGCCAAATCGAGGGTTGTAAAGTAAGAGAATTGCATCCGTATTTGATAAGTTACATTTTAATTTAAATATTTTTTCTGTTCTCGGTTCAATTGAAATAGTATTACGTATTGATTCATTTATAGTTTCGTTAATTTTTTCTTGATTTTCGACTTTGAATAAGGGGATATTTTTAAAGTTCGTTATTAATTGTTTCGTTTTTAAATCGATGACACATTTATAATGTTCCAAAAAATCTAAGGCTAAAATACCATCGAAATCGATATCTAGGTTGAAAATATATACTTTATTAGGGTCGTTTAAAGCAAATGGAACAAGTGTTGATTCGGTAATAAACAATTTTTGATTGTTTATGCCTTGAATTGTAATTTGTTCGGAAGATCTTTGAGGAAAACGTTTAACGGTATTTTCTTTAAATATGGAAATTCCTGCGCCGGTATCAATAAGTAATTTGAAAGTATTTGTAGCGTCTTTTATGTAATAGAGATTTTGAGATTTAAGAGTCAGCAGTGGGTTTATAGAAAGGTTTGTTCGTGAAAATTCAAATCCGGGTTTATATTGTCTAAGTTTATAGCTTGTATCTGATTTGTAATTTGTACAAGTGGGTCTTGTTCGATCGGAAAATCTGGAGGGTGTTCTTTGGGCTGGGTATGTGGAAAATTTTCATACATTGTTTGAGACGTATCATCTTGATAGTGGTTTTGGTGATCATATGAGTATTCGGGATATTCTTCATAATAAAGATCGGGTTCTACATAGTTAGAATATTCTTCATCGTTTGCAGAATAGTCTTGATTGTTATCGAAACCAACGTAATGAGTTCGGTGTTGATTTGGGTTGATTGATACGGGATTGTGCTTCCGTGGTTGACTGGCACGAATGATTTGTCGTAATCGGGGTTCAAGTCCAGTTAGAAGTGTATTAAGGGCCATTGTTTCGATAAGACATATTTGTGCTTGTTTTTGTTCTGGGGTTAAATTGTATGATTTATGAATACAAGAGTGCATTTTCGCATTAAGCACTTCTAGTCGGTTATAAAATGTAAGGGCAGATTCGTTTGGGAGTTGTTTTAGCCTCTGTAAGTCTTGGATTAGGTCTGAAAGGTCTCTAGAATCGCCAAAATGTAGGTTTAGGAGTTGTTTGATTTCGAGAAATGAATTAGGGTTTCTTGAGCTTACTAATTGAGCTGCTTTTCCTCTTAATTTATTTTTTATGCGAATGACTAATAGATTCTTTTGCTCAGTATCAGACATGTTATATGCACATTCACACGCATTCAGAAATGTGCTTAAAAATATTTGATGGCCTTCATATTCCGGTATTATTGAAAATATTTCGGACATTTTATATGGTTCTACTTCAAATTCGGTTACGTTTTGGTTTGTAGCCGTTTTGATTGATTTAATAATTGATTATTGATAATAACTTAATAATAATAACTTAATAAAAATGAATGCTTGGAAAATCGAACAGTGTTAAATTCGAATAAAAATAAAAGAAAAACAATTGTATAACGTGATGATTCACTTACAGTATGATCGTGGACTGCATAAAGTTCTTTTGGAGTTGTCTTGTTCTCTAACGTGTTGTACCAGGGGCTTCACCAGGTGTTCCTTCCGTAGCACGTTGAGTGAGGACTCGTCCGGTTTTTTGTTCTTCCGATTAAAGGATTGGGATCCACCGTCGACAGTTAGGACTTCATTGTTCTTTCGACGTTTTTCAGAATCCGCACGCCTGCGCCACTTTGTTAGGTCACTCAAAGCAACTTTACTTTTTTAAAAAAGTTTTTATTTTTATAAAATATAATATTTATAACATAAAAGAAAAAATAAACAATAATAATGATGCTACTAATAAATATTAAGTAATGCACATAATATCTCGGTGATTTTACTATTTATACATTAAAAAGTGTTTATTAAGCATCTTCTGTGTGGGAACCATGTAGGTGGCCGTGACGCCTGAGGGCTTGTTCAACGTCTTTTGCGAGAACTGGCGGATTTGACCATGGAATGAGGTCATCTGGAAACTTGATAGCTATGGAACTAGAATTGCACAATGTTGTGAAATAATATTGTTTATAACATATATATATATATATATATATATATATATATATATATATATATATATATATATATATATATATATATATATATATATATATATATATATATTATAATGTTATTCCAGAATTATTTTAATTTGAATTTTTTAAAATAATAAAAAAGGTTTAAACTGTGCCATATAGTACAAAAACTATAAAAAAACAAAGTAATATTATAAGAATAATGAAAGTTATTACTTATACGAAAAGTTGCACAGACCCACAGACCAAATAACGCCAAATATTTGTTAAGCCGGCGCCACACGATGCGGTGAACGTTTAGCTAAAATGTTCGCTTACAACGATTTAGTCAAATATTCGACAATTAATATGCCAAATGTCCTGCTGCACCGTGGGACGAATGCTTGATACAATACATTTGTTTCCAATGCTGGTTCATTTTTTTGTAAGGTTAAAAGTTTTTAATTAAAAGTGAAATTTATTTGTTTACATTGAAATTATTTAAAAAATTGAGGATGATGAGATTGTTATTGCTGCTACCGCGATTGCAATTCTGTCTTGTTGCAAAATATTACTTGATCTAACGTTGATCTGAACATACAGACAGGAAAATTCTGAAAATCATAAGAGCATTGAAAAAAGAATTATGGACTGGAATAAAAGGACTGAATTTGGGACTGTTAGCACTCGTTAAGAGAAAATATACTCATCTAAATTCCAGTGGTTCTATTTTAGAGGAACTGGGAATTTGGTTGGCGAATATGGGATCCTGGGTCGCTTGGATTTTTTGGGCTGGGGTCTACAATAGTTTTCTATGCTAACAATAGGCATTACGATATTGCCGCTTTGCCTTGTTTATGGTCGTCAAAATTTCTAATTAAAGTTCGCAGTATTCAAGATTGATTACTGTAGCAAAAAAATTATAAATGGCGAATTAAACAATTCGCCTTTTAGAAAAAAGTCAAATAAAAGGATGTAGAAATATTATTTATTCATTTAAAAATATACAAAAATACTTTCTAAAATTATATATATTTATTTTATATTATATATGTCTATGTTTGTCATGAAAAAATAAATAAATGATAAAAATAGTTTCAAAATGTATTAATCTATTTTGAAATCATTACTTTTTTTTCATATACTTATCCTGAATAAAAGCTTTGATCTTCAACCAATTTTTATTTTCTAAAAGTTTTTGATATGTTATTTTAAACATTCGACTTTTTTTGGCGGTTGGCAATTTTCTACATGAGCTGAGAAAAATTCACAGGTTACAATTTTCTGCTCATCTGTCCACGCAACCAATATCCTTTTACATATTTTTTTCTCATTTGAAGCATTAATATTATTAGAAGTAGGGCTACAGTGAATTTGGTTCAATAAATCACAATAAGGCATTTCTGCATGCACATTTTCGTTATCGTCGTTATCGCTGCCACTATCGTTCCCATCACAGTCAACAGTTAAATCTAAATCTAAATCTATTTATTCTAACGTTTTTCCTTTATATTGTGCTGCATCTCTTTTTTCTATAAGTGGTAACAAATTTGATTCTTTAGCTGTTTGGAACACATCATCTGGCAATCTATACGAACCTCGATGAACATTTACTGTATGTCCCATGAACGTTGACAATTGTTCTATATCATTATCTGACATATTTAAAACTTGAGTTAATGTGGCCAGGTGTTTAATTTGGTGCTGTAATAGCTTGAGGGTTTTTTGCTCCGCATAAGATGGCATATTTAGCAATTACTTTGTAGCCATAAATGGGTTGCACTGTGTTAGGGTTCCCAAATAGGTAAAGATTATTTAAAAAAAACACAAAATTCTTTCGACATTTTAATAGAATATTGATATGTTCTTGAATATCACAACTGAAAAGAACAGACACTCCCCGATTACCACGTATTCTCTTAAACCTGTGAAGTAATTTTTTTTCAGACAGTATCATATCGGCAAATTCTTCATAATTTTGTGCATTATCTACAGAATATTGATATACGTGGAGCGGAACTCTCTGAAGTTCGCCTGGTTGTCGCCTGTTTAACAAAAGAACTCTACAGAGCACAGTCTCCAGCAATGTCATAGACGCATTCTTATCATTTTCTCTAAGAATCAATCGTTCTGCTGCAGAATTAGCTTTTGATCAAGGTTATTTTATTCCACTTTTTCATATGAAGATCATTTGAAGCCTGAGTGGAAATTTCATATTTCCACTCACTCTCAATTAGCTGAATTAAGGGCTTTAGATCCACCTCTGCTTCTGCCGACGTAATCGTTGAATATACTTCTTTTCTTTTTAAAATAAATAAAATGGCAATTTGACAGCACTGTTTAATCAATTCACAAACTAAGTGCAGTGGAAGCCGATTCAAATAATTCAGTTGTCTCATTATAATGACTCATTATAATGAGACAACTGAATTTTTTGAAATGAAATGAATGAAATGAAAAATGTTGCTCATTATTAATGAGCAACATTTTTCATAGCAGATGCAAGAAGAGTATATTCCGACTTAAGTGCTTGAAAAAAGGTACATATTGTAGGTTTCAGTTTTTTTATTTCCATAAGTAATGAGGGAGGCAAGCTCCCTCATCTTACGGGGGGTTACATTTATGAAATGCTTTTCTGGATGACTTTTTTTGAGAAGTAGATTTTATGCTTTAGCTTGGTGTGATTTATCCATTTTTCCTAAACATTTAGCACGATGTTGCCAAAGTTGTTTGTAAATATGTAAATTTTGCACTAGCTGCATCTAATACGCGCTTTGTCGGATGAACACCCAGGAAGCCTGCTGTTTTTTGTTACAGGATGCGGGAATTCAGGGAGATACAGGCTTTGCTATATTCTGTGGGCATCAGGTGGCTGGGGTCTAGGAGTTCTTGGTTT
This sequence comes from Cosmopolites sordidus, assembly GCA_031761425.1. Classification (NCBI taxonomy): domain Eukaryota; kingdom Metazoa; phylum Arthropoda; class Insecta; order Coleoptera; family Curculionidae; genus Cosmopolites; species Cosmopolites sordidus. The sequence goes on from JARFXV010001575.1 coordinate 427,061, forward strand.
TTTTTTGCTGGCTCCCCCAGCTCCGCCTCTTCCGGGAGGTAATCAGAATCCTCTTCAGATTCTGAGTAACGTTGCACAGGTCCATGCCTCAGGTAGTGCTCGTATTGAATTCTAAAATCGAGGTTATCCAAAATATCGTTTTTGGGAGTTCCCATGGCATGCTGATCCGCGCGGTACTGAATCCAAGCTGCTGCTATTGCAAAATCAACTAGGTGCATTATGGTTCTCACTGTCCATTTACGAGTTCTTGCAGATATCCGGTAAAAACTTATAACACGATCTAGAAAATCTAGACCGCCCATGTTGACATTGTAAGTTTTCACAGCAAACGGGCGAGAAACCTGGATTCGCTGACCCTCCTTTTTGCTCCAACGAGAGCACTGATTTACTGGCTCGCATCCGTACTGGTTTGACATCAGTATTGCTTATTGTCCATCCATTTTATGATGGCTTGCTGCCCGTCACCGCTGACTACCTGCTCAATTTGTCCTCTTGCTTCCCTTTTCATTTGTTTATCATCCTTCAACAATGCATCGGCAGCTTTCGGCACGCGGCTACTTTATATTGTGCCAATCCCGTGACAGCTGTTCTCGGAAAACATGAGGTGCAATAACAGTGGAGAAATGAAATACCTATCCATAAAAACAGATGATCCTTCAGGAACTGTCTCTAGTAATCTCATTACCGCCCTGCCCCCATTGTCTAATCTTTTAGTCTAGGTGCTGGTGGTGATGGGGTTACCCTTTCCCTGGTAAATAAATAAATCTAATCGATACCATTTGCTCCTGCACATACAAAAAGCATTATTCCACAAGGATTTGGTTTGTTTCTGATTATCTGCCTTGCTGGCATTTTTTCCCAGAACGGGACCATCTGCTCATCGATACAGACTATTTTTGGACGTAAATTTATCTGCTATCCTGTTCGAATGATTTGGAAGAGAGGCTCAACTTACCCTTTTCCAATAGATACTTTCTGTTTGTGTACTCAATTGAAATATTTTTATATAAAAAATCATTAGTTTTGGTTCAAGTTGTGGAAAAATATTGGGAGTCGAAGGAGCACTAGCTGCCAGTAAGTCACTTTGCAAATCCAAGTCAATACCAATATCTTCCTCTCCACCTTCGTCTTCCTCATGGATACTCTCATTGTAAGTATGGATGCATTCAAGTAATCCGGATCGCCGTTGTCATCATCAGATAAATCCATATCACTCACATTCCCATCCAAAATATTCTCCACAAACTGCTCAAATATCTCTGAATCTGCAAAAAATATTTAGGTACGCTGAAAAAAAGAAAAATAACATATTTTGTGAAAATCAACAAAATTTCAGTTCATTCTACAAGATAATGTTAATTTCAAATCAAAATATTAAATTACGATTCATTTTTGTTAGTAAAAAACAAAATACTTTGCGTAATTCAAAATGTAAACAGAAAGTTTCAGCCCAATGTCCCGCACAGGGGACGTACATATTTATTATTGTTTTACCAACTTTTGATTACAGTTATGGCAAGAACAAAAATAGTCCTTCATTCTTTGATATTTTAGGTAAATATTGCTTTCAAAAAATTAAATAAAATATAAAGATTTGTACAAAAAAATATACTACAAATAGAAATCTATTCAGAACGATTACGTCTAGGAGTCGCCATTTTGATATCAAAACTAGAATTGATAGCAACGAGGTGAGCCCACCATTCGTTCAGGACAAGTAAAGACATCTGTTGAGAGCTTCCAGAACTAAAAACAGTGTTGGCAAGGTCTATAGGGAAGCAGCTGTAGCCAAGGTCGCAGAAAGAGATTTGTGTCCCCTACAGGGGACAGCGGGCCTGAGGAGGATAAATCGCTGTCCAGTAGGTCTGACCCATCACTTTCGTCGTTTTCTGAATCAGACTCGTTGTCGTTCAAATTAATAAAGATTTCTTCCAGAACCGCAACTATTGTTGGTTCCTTCAAATTATATTGTTGCTACAACCGTTTTGCTCGTTCACACCGAGATTTCCATTTGTCGGCTGAAAATTCCTCAAAGAAGTCATGACAATGTTTAATCACCTGATTAAAATTAAAATTCACATTTTTTCTGGCGGCATATTTTTTCACTTCGGTCCAAACCAACTTGGTTTTTATTAGGTAAAGTTGTGGTTTTAACATCTTATTGTGAAAAGGTATACCTCTAAGCCGTAACCATTCTTGCATTTCCGCTTTTCTTGACAAGCACGTTGGTGCATTTTTCAGTGTTTTGTTACGGTATGGGGTGTTGTCGATTACAACAACACTTTTCGGTAGCAAATTCGGAATATCTTTCTCCGAAACTCACTTTTTGTAATTATCGTAATTGAAGTCTTGATGGTAGTCGCCATTTGTACTGCTTGAGTTCCATATAATATAGGCATTTGGAGCAAACCCATTTTCACCATCTGCGTGTACTATGATCCCTTTCCTATTGGTTTTTGTAAGCCTTCTAAAGTTTCATCGCCCCATCCCCTTTTCGTGGGTGGGTGATGAATGAATGTACGTCTCGCCCATAATTATTATAGGGCGAGCTTCTTCCCGGTGCTGACGCATTCTTCTAAGAAATTCAATTCTTAGCAGTCTGATGGGCTGACGTTTCATTAGTATCCGTCGATTATTTCTAAATTTTGTTTTTTTTTAATTCATTTTTATTTTATATCTTTACGTAAAGATTCTAAACAGCCTTGGTATCATCTACAAATTTTTTATGAACTGTCTTTAATGTAGTGTTCATAGTATAATGTAGTATTCTGTTGTCTTTTCTATTATGTGGTGATTAAAATATTGGTAGGGAACTTTATGATGAGTGGACATGCTCATGGGTTTTCCTTTCGATCTTATTGTTGATACTTCAGACATTAGTGTCGGTTGATCGTCTGTTGATTTATTCCGATTCACTGAAAATCTTAGGGGTTGTTGTCGAGGTTGCAAGGGTTTATTAATGTCTCCTTGGAATGGTCTTAATATATTTTTGGTAAGCTTCATCTAGTGTTGTGCAATTAAAATATGACAGGTATTCACAATGTTATTGGATTATTAACTCCTGTGTAAAATATTTGTAGTGCAATATTTCTAAAATATGATATTTTAAATGCTTTTACTTGAAGTAGATCGTTCAAAGCAGCTTCTTTGGAAATAATCCTGACAGTTCTCATTCGTTCTTTGTACCGTAGTAGTTAGTTATGTTACTAGGATGGTCTTGTATCTCCATATTTTTTAAGACAGACATGGTTTTACATCCGGCCACAGGAATTTATTTTCAAAGTTCAAATAATCCCTTGGTAGTCCTTCAATTTTTGATAAAATGTTAGCAGATAGCAAGAACACTTGGGTTTCTTTTAAAGTCTTTCCAGATAGGAAGCCAAATAAGGTCTCGACACTATTAATAAAAATGAATATTTTTTTATCTGCAAATTTGGGTAAGGTTCCAACCAGATTGATCAGTTCGTTATCTGTGATGTTGTTCATGTTGATTGGTGATATATCTTTGTTATCAGAGAAAGTTTCTTCAGTAATTTTCTCGTAAGGGGTAACTCTGATAGATTTTTGTTGCCTCTTAGTATTTGTAGAACAGTGTAAGTTGTTCATGGAGTAATATAATAAATACGGTGGTAGATAGAATAGACAAAAGGGAAATCTCTCAGTCATTAAACAGTAAATAAATAAAAATGCACGAATATACAAAAATATAATAACTAAAATGGTAATTGAAGTTTTTAATTACGTCTTGGTTACGTTTCAGTATCAGTGACGATATCGCAAAGCACTAGCTGTTTCAGAATGTGATCAGTCTCAGACTCAGTCAAAAAAATCAAGGTAAATGACAGCAAAGGTACTTACAGTGAGAAGAGGATCGCAGAAATTTGTGAGCGGCTATCGTCGCAATTAGATTGCTGAAGCAACCTCGTTGAACCGACGTTGCAGAATCTTGTTCGCAGCGCCAATTATGTTTTGCGTGGACAAAATTGCTTAAAAAAACTTTTTTCACTTCAGGAAATACATTTTAGTTATTATTTAGGAGATATTAAAAATGACAAAATGTATATAAAACGATTGGAACGTTGTCTTAACAAATTCTTTAGATATTTGTTCTGTCTATATATATATATATATATATATATATATATATATATATATATATATATATATATATATATATTCTCATATAACCCTAACCATCTAAACTAGCGTTACATCTTTTTGGACTGCAAAGATTTTTAATGGAATGCAAAAAATGCAAAAATTTTGTTGCAACTGAAAAACTGTCAAACCAGTTGTCAGCAATAATATTGTGGTTAGATTTATGAATAGGTTTACAAAGATAAAGAACAATATCTTCCGGTTTATTATTTACATCAAAGGGGCCAACTGATTGTTTACCGACATAAACTTCTTCGTTTAAAACATAAAAGATTCTTGCATCCACCAATGCAATTATCTTAATTCCATATTTAGCAGGTTTGTTATAAATTTGGTATAAAATGGCGAAAAATGCAACAGCCTCTAAATGCTTCCAGTTTCTCGTCAATTGTAAGGTATTATGGGTGTGTAGGTAGCTATTCTCGACAAACATGTCAAATATTCCTTTGATGGGCGCAAGTTCGCCCAGCTACCGCCCCTCTGCTGCCGTTTCACCCTTGTCGAAGCGAAGAGATTGTAATAGTAAACTGAATCTTTTTTAACATAATTGTTGCTCTAAAAATATCAACACCAAACCTATCTATAGAGCATAAATCGTCTAAATTTTGCCTTCAAGATTTTGTAATGCCAGCTGCATACAAAAGTCCTAAGAAAGTGCGCAGTTCTACCAAAGTTGTTTCTTTTGCCAAATGTTGTTTGTCAGTTCGAATGTGTCTTTTTGATTTTTCTCTAAGTTTGCAGTTTGTAAATTTAAAAATGTCGGCAAGCATTACATTAACAAAAATGACAGCATCCCAACGACGTTTTAAATTCTTTAAAAGGTCGCTTCAGCTCTTGTTTTTGTAACCAAATTTTGACGTTTGTAATACCACATTGTGCTGCCATCTCGTCCAATGTAATCGTTGTCTACAATAAGTCTCGGTGTCTTCAAAGAACTCCTCATGCAAATCATCCTTATTGATTTCTTGTTCTGTGTCCATATATGCTGAAGGTTCGCTGATATTATCATCTTCTTTTTCTGAACCAGATCTTAGTTCCGGAGATGCTGCAAAATCCTTTCCTTGCTTTAAATCTTTCCACAGTTCTAATAATTTTGCCTGTTCTTTTTCATAACACGTCATATTGAAAAGCTACATTATTTATTCATCAGATTACAAAGTATAGACAATAAACGTACCTTGATAAATAGCTGAACAATATGTTAGAATAACAAACGCACGGTGGGATATGATTCAAAATTTACCTATGCGTAATAGGTACTGTGGAGTATAAGTACACGTACTGAATTAACGCCAAATAACGCGCACTGCTCTTCATATCAGACAATAGTGCACCCATTGTTGGTCAGAAATAAGCCAAATACGAAGATACAGCGAACCTGTGGCGTGTTGCTAATGGACTGCACCGCGATAAACTCCATTGTGGGCTTATTATGCCCCACAGTACCGACGATTTTATCCCTACTGTACTGTGGTACAGTAGGGTTAAAATCGTAATCACAATAGGGTTAAAATCGTAGGAACAATTGTATTGTAGGAAAATTTAATTTTCCTTTTGTGTTTTGCACGAAAATCTTGATTTTCAAACAAGATTTACTAGGAGACAATTCGTAATATTTCCCAAGAAGCACATTACATTCACTTTTCTTAGGAGGTCGCTTTTCTTCTAACCATTAAAATCATTTTATTGAAATAAATCTAGGCAATTATCTATTAGTCATATTTATAAAACAATTGTAAGAAATTTAATTTCCTGTTTATATATGTGTTTTGTACGAAAAATCTTTATTTTCAACCAAGATTTACTAGGAGACAATTCGGGATATTTCTCAAGAAGCACATTGCATTCACTTTTCTTCGGAGGTCGTTTTTTTCTAACCTTTAAAATCATTTTATTGAAATAAATCCAGGCAATTATCTATTAATTGTATTTATAAAACAATTGTATTGTAGGAAATTTAATTTCCCTTTTATATATGTGTTTTGTACGAAAATCTTTATTTTCAACCAAGATTTACTAGGAGACAATTCGGGATATTTTTCAAGAAGCACATTCCATTCACTTTTCTTAAGAGGTCGCTTTTCTTCTAACGCTTAAAATCATTTTATTGAAACAAATCCAGGCAATTATCTATTATTTGTATTTATAAAACAATTGTATTGTAGGAAATTTAATTTCCCTTTTGTATATGTGTTTTGCACGAAAATCTTTATTTTCAACCTAGGAGACAATTCTGGATATTTCTCAAAAAGCGCATTACATTCACTTTTCTCAGGAGGTCGCTTTTCTTCTAACCCTTAAAATCATTTTATTGAAATAAATCCAGGCAATTATCTATTAATTGTATGTATAAAACAATTGTATTGTAGGAAATTTAATTTCCCTTTTGTATATGTGCTTTGAACGAAAATCTTTATATTCAATCAAGATTTACTAGGAGACAATTAGGGATATTTCTCAAGAAGCACATAATTTATTAATAACTTTACTATAGCTACCTACACCTATCGGATCCTAGCATAGCTATGAATATATGCTGGGAATATGACCTCAATCGGCCAAGTCGTTCAGAAGTTACACGATCACAAACAGACGTACCTGCTATAATATATTACTTTCACTTTTCTTAGGATCTTAGGATTCTTCTAACCCTTAAATCCGTTTAACTCTTCTAGCTATTATGCTTCTGTTATCAATTTTCATTTTAATACATTCATATTCAATCTCGTTTTCTTTAATTTCGTCTTCCCTTTTCTCGGTATTTTTAATATTATGATCCAAAAAATTATTTTCTAGATCATTGTCAGTTTCGTCAAGCGATTTTCCTTTATATTTTGCAGTAGAGCCTTTTTGCATTAATAATAGCAACTTCATTATTTTTGTACCTTGATATACATCGTCTAGCAACCTGTAATTATGTCTGTGTATGCGTGCTATAGGTCCCATAAAGGTAGAAAGTTGCTCTATATCGTTTCCCGCCATACTAAAAATTTGTCAGAGGGTAGCTAAGTATTTCCTTAGTTTCATTGCTGTTAGAGCACCTCGATGTCTTTGCTGTGTTGTAGGGCAGCGAGGGGGCTAGTTGTAACAATTTTTAGTTTTTCGCTGGAAAAGTCAAAATATGAAGCATTTTCATGATGAAGCACTTTTAAATGAGAGGATCTATTCAGAAAGTAGTAACATGCTATATCTTACCCAGTTCTTGGGGCAAGTAGTTACAACATGATAAAACAATTTTTTGGCTTTTTGGATTTTTGGGCATTTGTTGTAAGTCAATATGAAAAATATTACTTACAACGTATTTATTACAAAGTAATGAGGTTAACAGTGTTTATCAACATTTAGAAATCTTTCTTGTCGCTTACTGTCTATTTAGTCTTTTAAACAAAATAACAACATTTCTATCAACATTCAAAATAATCTTTAATAGCTTAACATAACTTTTGGTAATTGAACTTACATAGTTTTAAAATAAACCTAAATCAAATGGCTTCTCTAAACTTTTGCTGGTTAAAAATCAACATTATCCAGTTTTGAAACTAAATTGTCACAATTAACATGACAAGCTAGTCGCGTCATAGAATATAGCATATTAAATGCAAATTCAGTCTTTATCGGAATCACAGTTTACACAAACGTATGATACAGGATCGCCTTTTACACATTTAACGTGTGACCACAATTTGCAAATCAAACAGAACCACTCTTGTGTTTCTGAATCTGATTCTTCATTCAAAATCCTCTTCTTCACTTTATAAATCGTTTTTTTTTCGGTCGATTTTTCTTTTGCCTTTCCCTTACCTTTTTCCTTGCCTTTTCCTTAGTTTTTTTTCTTTATCTTCTTCTTTCTGCAAATATATCCGTGTACCGGATTCGTGGGAACACGAACATTGGAGGAATACCATTGCCAGAGGCCTTTACAGCGAAAGGAAGAGTCACTAGTATTCTTCTTTTGGCAGACATTCGAGAAGTAGGAATGTTGTGTTTTGTAGAATCGTTTCATACTTTTGAAAAAATCTATCATGTTAATTTGATTGAATGATGTTGCTCTGCTAAACGACGTAGCTTCTAGCGTCCTGAGTGATAGTATTGGATATCTTTCCATGAATTTTTTAAACCAATCTGTTCCAGCCATCCCATTTGTGTGCCAATACGGAGGGATGTTTTTAACGCCAATAGCTACAGCGCACTGGTAAGCTAGCTTTATCACTTCTGATGGAAGCAATCCGAAGTAGATATCAGCATATTTAAGCGTAAAAAAACCGCAATGCGAGAACTAACATAAGCACTATAAGACACGAAGATGGAATTACTTTTAAAGACAAGTATGAAATAGTTGTTTTAATAAATACTTTGTTAATCTTCCTAAGAACGTGTTGGTGAGTTCAATGACTGCTACTAGGGTAAGACAAGTTACTTCAATTCAATGATATTACGGCCAGTTAAGCAATATGACATAATTGAAACAGTAAGGAAACTAAAGTATAAACATTCTGTGGGACTAGATAATATGTCTTCAGTTGTAGTGAAGAAGTTTATCAACTCATTAATAATATGCTTAATATACCTAGTGAATTGATCCCTGGAAACTAGTATTTTTCCATTAAAGGGCATTAAAAACATCAAGAGTAGTTCCTGTCATCAATAAAGGTGACCGGCCAAGATATATAAAAACATAAACGATAATTGCAAATATATTAGTCTGTTTATGGATTTGAGTGAGACTTTCGATCTGGTTTTATTCGATTTAAGCATGTTCAGAGTGACAACGAATTTAAAAAAATTATATACCTTATCAAGAATAAAATATTTATATGTAGATCTAATTGTTATGTTTTCTTTGTATGCATAGTAGTGTGGCACTGTACATGCTCTTGTTTTGACTTGATTCATGCATATTTGTGTTGTCTTGAGGATTCAATAACATTATTATTATGATTATGGATTTAGCCTAAAGGCATTCGCACTCCCTCTAAGGGGAACATTGACATCTTTGAGTTGTTCAAGAACTTTTGAACGGTTCTCGATGGTTCTTAGTAGTGCTGTTTTCTGCATGGGCTTGAAAAGTTGCTCGTTGAGACCCAATGCTTTTATGTTCTTCAGCAGGCTCTTTGGCTGAACCCGTTGTAGATATTATTATCGGAACTGTTTCTACACTTTTCATGCCCCGTTTTTTCTTAACTTGCCCTTGAAGTTCCTGAATTTTTTCTCTCTGCTTCTTTAATATATTATTGTTATTAGGAATGGCCACATCTATAAATAGAGCACGTTTAGATAATTTATCCGCAGTAATAATATCGTGCCTATTGTCTTCGCTCAGTGAGTACAGTACGGTCCCAATAGATCTTATTATTATTGCTTTCGAGAATAGGTTCGGGATTATAGTTTAATATGGAACTTTCTCTTTTGACAGCTGCAACTTTATTGCAATTTCGTGGTGCAGAATCTTTGCTACTGCATCGTGCCTATCTTTATAATCGGTAGCCGCAAACATCGTACATCCTCCAGTAATGTGTTGAATAGTTTCGGAGATCGGACATCCGTATTGACACTGATTGTCCACAACACCAGCATCTCCAACAGTGCATTTAAGATAATTTCTAGTGGCAATAACCTGATCTTGGATTGTCATTGTAAACTCCTCTATCTCGGGGAACATCTGATCTGCGTCAGCCAGTAGTTCGACGCTAATATGTCGACTTGTTCTTGGTTGACCTCATTCTGATGTCTCCCATGCAGGGATTTCTCTCTCCATGATTGCAACTTTTCTTGATCGGTTTTCGCATATCTTTAGATCACCAGTGGGTGATGCTTTTATGAGCAATCTTCTAAGCTTGAGTTGCAGATTTTGTACATCCTCTTACTCCAGTTGATCACTCCAAACGAATATAGCAACTGCATATATGTTGATTGGTTTAAACATATTTCTGCTATTATGATTGGACTTGATCACTTACTTTACCCTCTTGGTAAATTGAGAGCTGCCTTGAGAGTCATTGCCTCGATAGTTTGACCATTATGTGTGCTAAAAGGATTGTTTTGGAGATTGCCCCTATTGACATTGATGGTCCGACATTTTTCCAATCCAAATTCCATTCCGATATTACTAGAAAATTCCTCCACTATTTTCAACATTTGCTCGATGTGATTTTTTAAAGAGGCAAACAATTTTAGGTCGTCCATATCAAATGGTTTAGCCCCATAATGTCTGTGTTGTTGTTTTTTAAGCAAAAACCCTACTTAGTCGAGTTTAATCGGTGCGAAAGAGGATTCATGGCGATGCAAAACCAACGATGCTTAAACCCGATGTTAAAGGTGAACAAATTTTATAAATCTTCAAAACTTCTATGAGCCACTCATGTGTCACGAAATCAAAAGCCTTCTTATAATCTATATACGCCATGTTTAGATTTCTATTTTTGGCATAGGCTTGATTACATATGACGTTATCGGGCGATGCTTGGAAGGATCCTGAGTATTTTGATGATCCTTCGAGATGAGGTATGTTGCCTATTGAGTAAGAAATAGTCGCGTATATGTAGTTCAGCCATTATCTCGTTAATTATATGGGCCAATTTGTTGTGAGTGCACCATAACTTCTTTAGCCAATAATTCTGTAGCCCATCGGGTCCTGGAGGTCCAGTTATGGAGTTGTTTAATTACACTAGCTAGTTCATCGGTTGTGAATTGGCTGATCTTGCATTTCATGGCAGTTTTTATAGAGTTGACGTCCTTCTCCTATCTAGCAAGCATTGTTATTATACGATCTCACGGTAATTAGTTGTTCGTTCCAGTATTCCTCTATCTCATTTTTAGTAGTGATGTTGTGCGAATTATGGGTAGCAGAATTTAAATTTCTGTAGAATGTCTTTTCTGATCTTAAGATTAGTTTGTTTTCCACTTTCCTCTTATTGCTCAACCTGTACTTAAGTCTAGTCACATATACAGAAAGTTTTTGTTTCGGGGTATCAAGACATTGTTCTAATGTAGTTTTCGTTAAATCTCTTGACGAATGTATTTGAGATCGTCTAGTGATTGATTCAACCCGTTTCTCTAACTTTCTGGTTCTGCTGGCATTTATCCATTCTGTCAACCGGCCAAAATCCGCTCTGAAAGTTTTTCAACCTTACATATGAATCTCTTTTCCCACTGGGGTACATGAGTTTGCATCTTTAATGGTATAGCTGCCATTCGTGGACTGATCGTCATCCCAACCTCTTTAATCGCTGATATGGAGGCACAATAAATCAACAAATGCAGCTGCTCCAAGGTCTGAGCTTTCGTCACAAGAAGTGGTACAATATTTTTATGCAGACAATCAGAGCTATGGCGAGTTTTTTGCATATATGCATGTATTTACTCTAAGAAGCAGGGGTCTACTAAGCGGATCCGTACCCTCATATTCCAAAGTGGCCGTTTGAAGTACAAAATGTAGGCTTTGACTTACATCGACCATGTTTTCTGGTTGACTTTCAGTAGTTTCCACTTAGTTCGGTACTCCACCTTGATGACAATGATGATAATTATTATTATTATTGAGGACCCAACAGAAACTCAATCAGCAGTGAGGTTCTGTTAGTTAGTGCATATATACCAAAAATGATGCTCGTTAATTTACCTTAATGTATATAATTTCCTGTTAAGCCCATGTAGCTTTGACTATTATGCGTTTCAGTACAAGCATCTGCTGTTAGACTTGGTGCATTTGTCTTTTCTATCGTTTGTCTCAATTGTGTTGAAAGAACGTCATATTTGCTGACAATCATATGCGTGATTGTTTTCCTAGCTGAAATTTTATGTACTGATGCCACCACTTTCATCAAGCAATTGAATCCTGCCTTTTCCACATTACTCAAAGACAAACCATTCTTTGCTATCATGAAGACGATTTGCATTGTTTATGAGGCGACACTTAACACTATTATCTAAAAAATCAAATATATACGTATATTTGGCATTCTGGGGAGGCCTTCATCCAATGGCTGGATCGAATCACAAGATTCGAATGAACTTAAGAACTATTATTTTATGAAAACTTGATTAAAACTAAGATTGTTCATATTTGTTCATATTTAATATGTAGATAGAAAATTGAAAAAGAAAAATTTGCAGAAATTTTGAAAAAATAACTTTTTGTAATTTTTTGAAAATGTCACATTTAAAGATTCAGCCGATTGATTTAAATAAAAAATAGACGTCATTTTGCTTTATTTTTAAAGCAAACGCTGTTCACGAACTTTAAATTTGTATAGATTAAATATACCAGATGATGCGGAGTTATGTTTAATAATTAACGTTGAACACATCCAAAATTTTATCAGCTACTGCAAAAATTGTATATATTTTATACAATTTTATACAATTTTATTATATTTTGGCTCTTCTCTGTATTGTTTTACTTTGTTTTAGCGTGCAATTTAGAAATATAACCAAAAAAATGTTTGAATCAAAAGCAGAATTACGTCATGCAGGTAAGTTTTATAATTGGAACACCCTGCATATTATTGCATTTTTAAATTATACGGAAGATTCTCAATATATTTTAATAAAATTATCATGGGTCTACTTTCAACTGTCTGTACCTAAGTTGTTGACATTTGAAAAATGGTGTTTTGTATACTGTAATCACTTAAAAAATCTAAACAGTTTGACTTAGAGCCAAATAATGGTCACATTCCTATCTTGGTTTTTGACAAAATATGTCATGACACCAGTTACATGATGAAACAGAAAAACCGATTTTTTTTTGATAATTTAAGATTATCCTGTAAATGGGAATCATGAAATACATTATTAATAGAGTTTCAGTTGCACAAAAAGTAAAAAGGTGGAAGGGTAAAGCAAAACAAATTATTTTTATCAATTATCAATTATTTTCTTCTACGTCCCCCCACTTTACAAATCCACGAGGCGCCACTGGTTCTAAATCAAAGTGTCTAGATTTTAAAAGAATATGTAAAACGTCACTTTTCAAATGTCAATAGCTCAGAATCAGTTAAAAGTGATGAATGATAACTTTTTTTGTTTTTGTTTCAAATATTTTTGAATTGTACGATAAAACACACAGATGGGCTATTTAGTTTTTATAAAAATACAGGGAAGTTTAAAATTAAGGTCCTGTTCACTCCCCGCTGGAACACCTTGTACATAAATCATGAATATTATGTTTAGAGAAAAAATGTCAGCTGTTAAATTATATTGTGAAAAATTTAACTTTGTAACAATCTTATTATTTCTACATTTGAATTCAAAATATAAATTCTCCGAATTGTGGAAAAAGTTATTTACATATTTCAGATTACGTTTTGATTGAATACTATTTATTATTTATTAGTTTTACAAAATCTATTTGCAACATCAATTTGTATGAGGAAATGCAGAATTACTTGACGTGTACTAAATAAAAATCAATAAATAGCTGATACACGATTTAAAAAAAAGCACTGGGTATCACTTTGCAGGACAATAATACATTTTTTTTTATAAAATCACATAATCTAAATAGTTTTACCCAATTTAACTATTATTTTGTAATTTTTTGATGTATTGATACTATCCCTATATAATCATATACTTTTTATAAATCACGTTTTAACTATTTGCTATAGCTATTTTTATTCATAATATCTCCAATAATTCTTTATTTCCTCACATTTTTAGTGACGTCAGTTTCTTTTTTAAAACATGCATTCATTTTAGCAAATAAGTACGGATTCCAATAGTAATTTAATAAAAAATTCTGAATTCTACATTATAACGTTTCCACGTTATATAAAAACATAAAATCAAGGCAAACGCAATTCTACCTACGGGGTCTGGTCAATAAAAATGCTACAATTGCTTTCAAAATGTTATTTATAGTAATTATAAACAAAAGCTATGATTCACACCCAGTTTTTTTCCTTAAAAATTTCTTTGAATCTCTATAACTTCTTCAGTTTCCTCTTTTTTTAGGAGATTTTATATATTTTATGATCCTTAAGGTGATGTTTTATTACTTTGTTCTGTTCCTCCGTCCATCTTACTCTCAATTTTTTTCTACGATATATTCTTGAAAGCAAAACATAATTTATAATATACCTACTTTTAAATGTATTAAACTTATTTAACCTACCTGAATTATCAATTATGTTCATTGTTTGTGCTAGCAGTTCTTTCATAGTATCATGGTCATCTTTATTAGTTTCTAAAAGTTAATACATAGGTAAAATTCTCTTTGATCGATTTATATTGTAAAACTAATTTGAAAATAATTTTATAAAATATTAGCCAAGTGCCAGTCATTGAGGGAGAAGTACTTTAACTAATCATTATAATGTTTAGAAATATAAAAAATTAACAAAAACAACAATAGTTAAGTTTTTAAGCTAAGTAAAATTATCTAATTTTCAATAAATGTTACTTACCTTTAATATGTCAATGGGATACACAACTCCCTAAACAACTATAAAATATTTTAACGAAATATATTTCTGAACTGAAGCCAAATAGCGATGCAAAATTATTTTTACCAAGTCTTATCTCAATTATACGTGATTTATCACGCCCACGTGATGTAATTATAAACAATTTTACAGATGAACTTGGACAACGCAGGGGGCTATACAAGAACTCGCAGGCATAACGTTTTATACGCTAGGGACACATAACGTATTATTTATATCTCTTGGGCTTTAAAGGGTATGATAAATATATAAATCATTTTAGTAAGTCATTTTTTACCCCTCTCGATATTACCGAAATTCTCTGACTCTTACTCTCTGAATTTGGTATTCCTCTTTATATACTGGGCAACCCTTGTTCCTAGGAGAATGTTCTCCCTCACAGGGATACGCATAAATGGATACGATGGGCAAATAGGTGAGTAGGTGCAATTTTGCGAAATACGTCCGAACCTCTGACACTGAAAACAGCGCAAAATATTCGGGACATATTGTCTCTCTCAGGAAAAGAGGACTTTCGGAAGGTCAGAATTAGGCTATTTCAGGGGGATACTTCTCCATTCTTTTTGGTGGTTATACGTTTAACTGCTACAACTCCTTGTTAGTTTAAGTTTTCTAATTTAATTTAAATTTCAGCCTCGCTATAATTTAGGTGATCAGAACTGGATACTACTCCATTACAGAAGTTTAGAAAACGGTATGGTTCCACAGAGACTACAGAATTGTATATTTTTTTCATTGTAAGTGTCTTTTCTGGTTGCTTGATATTAGCAACTAAGATTAGAAGACAGCAATCTTTCAATTTTTTCACTCCCCAACAGTTTTTTGTTGTTTCCAAAAACACTTATGTTTGATAAACGGGGAATGTTTTCCCAATGATTTAGATCAATTTTATAATTTGTAGATATATCCGTTTCGTTGCATTTGTTGTCTTTGGTGTTTTCTCAGTAAAATTATGTATTGAGTCTGGTTCAATATTTTTAATTTCATTTGCTCTTTGCTTCAACTCCTAAACTCTTTTCGTTATATGATTTGGTTGTTATAATCCTTGATGAGCTCAGTACAATTTCTGCGTTTATCAATATTTCCTCCCTCTCCTTGTTCCAATACAAGCCACAGTGTGCTGCCTTATATTTAAGATTGTATTTTTCAAACATATATACTGCTATGACACCCCACATTTTTTTCAAATTTCTTAACTCTATACCGTATACTTTATGTCTAAACATTTTGTAACTGTTGATACAAATTAGCGTATGGGGTTTATCCAATACTAATTTGTATCACCTTTGTTAATCAATCACAAAGGTTTTGATGTAGAAGGCTCCGACACTAAAGAAAACTGGTGTACAGTTATACGACACATTACTTGTGCTGGACGAGGGCGAAATTATAAGAAATTCTGAGCTATTTCCATATACGAAATCGAATATTTAAAGAAAATCACAGTAGATATGGTACAAAAACTCACCATTGACATCAATTTTAAAACCGCGAAGTCGAGAAATAACTCGAGCGTTCATCATTTGAACATTTGTTCGCTGGACAAGGCCCTGTTGTCCTAAAATGAACTTTTTCGTCTAGGCATGCTGCTTATCGTACGATTTTTTCTGCTTTTGCTGACTTTTAGTAATGTGCTCTAACATCGCGTCCCTCACAGATAGAATGTCAAGAGACTCGTCCTCACACACCTCCGCAGTTAAAAAAAAAGTGTCATTAACATCTCGGGGGTGATATCCAAAAATACCTCATAAGGCGATTTTCCGGCCGCTGAACTCGTCGCAGTGTTAATATCCCACCTAACTGGAGCTAAGGACTTATCCCAATGCAGATCGGCATCCACAATGGTTGTTAAAGAGGATAAGATTACTCTATTTCGTTATACATCGGGGAATTACATGAAATTTATCAGGCCATGGTCTGTGCTGTAAATCAATGAATACATTGATTTCAAACCTGCGTACTGTCGTATGTCCCCTATGTTCTGTGGGAGGAATAACGGTAACTTCTTTAGCCCAAAGGGTAACTTTTTTGCGCTGGCAATGTTTCTAGGTACCCCATCTATATTAAATAGTCCAACTTGATAACTTTGAACTTAATGAACCATAATGACATCATGATGAAATGTTACAGCTAAATCTACCGTTAGACCCGCTGTTCTTTTTTACTTACTTTTTGGACAATCTTTTTACTTTGCCCCAACAGTTTGCACTCGAAATGAGGTTTAAACACTTTACTGCAATATGGCTTCTTTGGCCACAATTAAACAACTTTGTTAAAAAACCGTTGTTTCTTGACTTGTTCTGCACGTTGTTACGTACATCACGACCCGATTAGTGTCCTGTTCCTAAACCGTCGTAGAAGGCTTATTAACTTGTCCGGATGTCTCATTTCATCCTGCGCTTGTTCGATTTTGAATCAGGGAATCGTGAATTCCGTATTTATAGCTCGCTTGCTCTCAATGCCACAACTACGGAGTAGCTCCATCTTTTCAAAATAATAATTTTCGGCAGGGTTTTTACGTCGATTCAGCAGAGTCTGTAGGAAAGGGGCAATCAACTTTTGGTCATGCCTATCAGACGGGAGGTCATGTGATATATCATTGTTATCTCATCCCACTGATTCAACTGCTTAAGCTGATCAATTTTTATTAGCCGCTGTTTTGCAACCAAATACCCATTTTCTGGTGAGAACTCTGGTATGCAATCTCTACGTATATTTTAGGCATTTCGTATCTAATTGTCTCTGTCGAATGCCGTTGACGCCCAAAATCTCTAATTATATTTCCTAGTCTCTTTAAACTATTCTACCATTTCGCGTTCAGATGT
The DNA here is from genome assembly GCA_031761425.1 of Cosmopolites sordidus. Lineage (NCBI taxonomy): Eukaryota > Metazoa > Arthropoda > Insecta > Coleoptera > Curculionidae > Cosmopolites > Cosmopolites sordidus. The sequence goes on from JARFXV010001575.1 coordinate 444,489, forward strand.
GCTTGCTGATGGATACGGAAAACGCGTCCGCAAGCATGTCGGCTTATGATCATTGATGCGTGATTCCGAAACGTTTACTTGAAACACTTCCTTGTGTCGGCCGTATCGGCTATCTCAGTTAAATTCGGTATTTATCCACTTGCCAAAGTCTAATAATTTTTATTTGCATAACGATCTCTTGCAAAATTAGCGATACACTTATATACAACGCTTCAACTTGGGATCAAGTTAACCCTTAATTAGTCACCTAAAGAAAGTTACATTCATAGTCACGTCGGGTCATAGTGACCCAAAAAAATTTTTTTTTTTAATCACTTTTAGGGCTGATAAAAACAAATAAAACGAGATATTCTTTTAAATTTACATTTATTTGTTACAAAGAAGTAAAAATATAAGATATAAACTAGCTTCTTATATATATAAAAAAAAAACAAAAGTTATTGATTTTAGTCGGGTCATTATGACCCGAATTATTTAAACACATAGGGCGACTATTGCAGTCAATATTTTTCAACTTTTTAAATTTTTCTTTTCTTTTCAACATTTTTTTAAGTAGAATATAATATATTTTGACGTATTAACTTGATTATTTTGCTCATTTATGCATCTTCAAGTTATGTATAAAAAAAAAATTATATTTTTTGAAAACTTCGAGAAAAAAATTTAAAATTGGGAAAAATGTGTATAACAAAAGAATATGTTTTAAAACAAACATATTTTTGAAGTATTCTGAAACAATTTAAATTAAAAATAAAAACTAAAATTCAAAATATATAAGCGAAATTAGGTACAATTTTGACAAATAATATTGCAATGTTTTTTACAAACTACACTTTTACAATTCTTACAAAATGTTGAATACTTATTATCCTTGGTGCTTGGACAAACAATGCACCTTTTTCTCTTTTTGGATTGCTCAGTCGAGTTTATTGTATCAACCGGGTCAGGAAGAACAACCCCCTGACCTTCCAAATAAGTTTTGATGCGAATTTTCAAACTTCTAAAAATGTAGCGATTTTCAACTCTTTTGATAAGATATGGCCGTAATAATTGATGTCCCAGATTGCAAAGAAATACTCGTCTTGAATAGTTTTTATCAACTGTAGAGGCGTTGTTTGTCTTAAATGCTATATATGAATTTATTCCCGTTACATTTAACATGGGATAGAACAAGCAAAGCGGCCACCTTTTGGTCCTTCTACTAACTCCATAATTTCCACACAATTGATCATTCGAATCAACCCCTCCTTTTGTTTCATTATAAAAAGTTATTATTTCGGGTTTTTGCTTGTCTTCTGTTGATTCATCTATATTCGAATCATCGTGTAGCGTGGAGAGCAATACAACTGCCTGTCGTTGTTTTTGCACATACGAAACAAGGGTCATAATATTGTTAAATCCAAACAGGCTACTATACAATTGGCGACTTTTGTGAGGTTGAAACTCTAGAGGAATTGCAGCTTTATTTGTTCTTAAAGTTCCTACAAGTGTCAGTTTATTTTGTAACAGAGACTTTGCAAGAGGTGCACTTGTATACCAATTATCTGTTGTAATGTTTCGCCCTGAACCTTTAATGGGTTCAATGAGTCGCAGGACAATTGACTCAGCAGAATTTGATTGACTATGTGGACACTCCGGTTGTTTGCCTGTATATACTTCAAATTTTATTAAATAAAAGGTTCTAGCGTCTACCATAGCAAATATTTTTATACCATACTTATTAGGTTTATTAGGTAAGTATTGCTTGAAAGTGCAACGGCCACGAAATGCTACCAATTGTTCATCAATGGTAACATATTCGTGGGGGGAGTATGGTTTTTCGAAACGTTGCCCCAAAGTTGTTACCAACTCACGCATCGCTGCTAAATTGTCTGTTTCTTTCCTTTCGTCTCTTGTAGATTTGTCATCAAATCTCAAACAGCGTAGAAGAAAAAGAAACCTTTGTTTTGACATAGTGAGCGAGAAAACTTGGGGACCATCTGTTCCCCACAAATCATTGTAGTTCAAGTGAGCAGCTTTATAGGCCCCCGAAAGGAAAAGTAAGCCTAGAACAGCTCTAAGTTCATCTGAATCGGTATCTTTAGTATCTTGACTTCTGTTGAAATTCTCTCTTAAATTTCTGATGTACATATTTGAGTAGTTGAGTATCATATCAATTATTTCATCGGTAAAAAATAAGTTAAATGCACTTACTTCTGTGTCAGAATTTTTAAAGCCTGAGCGAAAACCAGGAAGATGAGTTATTATATTATGCTTTGCAGTTCTACCTGATGATCGTACAGCTTCTTTGTTCCATTTTATTGTTTTATCTTTGGACCAATAATAAGCTGAATCCAATTCCAAATATGGGGTATCCTCATCGGACTCATCGGCAGAAATCACTGAATCTGAGTCATGATCACTTTCCTCGCATTCATTTTGATCCACCGATTCATCTTCCTCATCTTCCTCAGCTGAATCCTCACAATCCTCCGGGTGTTCTAAAACTACTCTATTGAGCTCCGCTAAAAGCTGATCATCAGTTCTGAATCGATCTTCCATTCTGAAAATACAACAAAAATATTTCAATTAGAACACTGGACCTCCAAAATTACGTACAAAATAAAGTAAAAAAACAGTAATATTTAGGTACTTACTTTAAAAAAAGCCACAGATCCCAAGTTAAAAATGATAAATAAAAATTTAGGGGAACAAATAAAAAAAAAATTTAAGTCAATAATAAATTTTGAAAACACTATAGTCACCTCGGGTCAAAATAATTTTTTTTAACAACTTTAATAGTCACCTCGGGTCAAAAGATTGTATTTTTTATAACGTAAATAGTCACCTCGGGTCAAAAACTCAATTCTATAAAATGAGCACTCAGCACGGCGGTTCTCAGCATACTGGTCTCTAGCTCACTCATTTGTAGAAGATTAGATGGACCGACAAGTTTGTACAGGAAAGTTTTGGTCAAAAAACGTTTGGTTAAAAATCTTGTGGGTCATATAGACCCGACGTGACTAATTAAGGGTTAAAGATGTTTTATACAGGAATTTTGTGGATAGATCATATACCACCCCAAAGGCATGTTTTTAATGATTTTACTATGTATAATCACAATCCACAATATACGTACCAAAATGAATCTCACTTTGCTGGTAAATCACCTTTTGATGATTTTAACAATCACACACCACATATTATATTTATATAAGTAAGCCATTTCCATCCCAGCCGATATTTATAAAGCAAATTTTCATAGGATACTACAAAGATTTCCTACAAATGTTGAAGTTTTTAATAGACCAAATCAAGTCAGTACATTTAAATCCGACCATAATAAATTATTACCTACCCCAACACGAATGAGCATATCCACTCAGCGTTCGTCAAACTATAGTGGGAAATCCCCGAGTACCAGAATCTGAAAAATAACAAAAAACTTGTGATAGTTTAATTTATTTATTTATGTTAAAATAACTCTTCATTATATACTTAACCAACATAGATATGTAACCAGTCTCAAATATTACTTTAGATGTAGTACTTACTAAGTAACAACTTATATAGGTAAGATAACTCTTGAAAAAAGGTCCCCTAATATCGAACAGTCGACTTTTCCTTTATTATTTGAATTTAAAAAATATTTTAATAAGAAATTCGTAAAAATGTTATTCCAATAGAAGTAATCAACTATTATTGAAGCAAATTAAACTTAATCTTAATGAACTTTGGTCAGAACTAGGAACGTTTTCTAAGAAATTTCAAAATTTTTAACAGTATAGTCGGCAAAAATCACAGATGTAGCTATCTGCGTCTTCTTCAACGTCAGCACTGGTTACAAGCTTGGCAGCGTATCCAATCTCCATCGTTATTTTCTTGCCAAATTAAACAAGCTACATTTTCGGTCATTGATTTTGATGAAGGAATCGCTGTTGTCTTGAATGTTGCAGTCGGTTTTGTCTTTCTTTCGGGTCGTTAGTTTTCTTGCATTTAAAATATATTTTGACCACGGCAGGCTTTCCTTTTGCTGCTTTATTTTCAGCGAGCGTATTTTTATAGGGGGAGAATGTCAAAACCTGACTTTTCTCAGCTTTTCGTCGTCGACTCACGGGTCGCTTTGCTGCACTATTTGGGACTGGTAACAGCTGATTAATTACCGTAATAATGGTTTTGCTTGTTGACGGTTATGTCTCAAAATTTTCGTTTTCATTTTAATGTTGAAAGTATTAGTATGTATTAGTGTTATTGCAGACATTCACTTCAAGATCTGACTGCATGGGGACGTGGGGTACTTCTAATGGCAGAAAATCCAAATGTGTGTAAATATTTCGGTTCTAAGGTAGAAAATTCCAGTGCATCGAAATCCCGACATTGCTGTATCCAAACGTGCAACGCGATTGAAAGCTTGTGCCAGCATAGCAGCAATGTCATATTCTGTTATTCTTACACCGGAGTCAGCCCTCATCCATAATCCACAGGCCTCAAAATATGCATCTTTGAATACTTCTGAACAGTGCTGATCCCCATCTCATCACAATTATAGATGTCTGAAGCACCAAAACCATATTTTTTCCAAATACCTTTCAAATTATTAAAGAAACGGTCAACTTGTGTCCTTATAAAACCAACTGCTCTCATCAGACTCGTTGACTCCGGAATTCTTAAGCTGAGTTCAGAATGGCTTTGGACAAAGTCATTATAAAAATGCTTACCAGCAGATTATTTTACCTTGTTAAATCGATGGTTCAGGTTTTAATTTCTCAGCAAGATGGAATGACTATTTTAGAAATTCTTTTTTAGTCAAAGGCATGCACCTATTTGACATATCCACCACGTGCGCAATTAAAGCTTATTCGTACACCTGGTTAGCGTTAAGTCAAATCGGCCTTTTTTCGCATTTTTATTTCTCATCCTATTTTAAATTTTTTTATGTAGTCGAACAGGGTACTTTTTGGTACATTGTAGACTTCAGATGATTTCCTTATATACTTTTTTTGACGTCACCTTATCGATGGTTTTTTCAATATTTCACATTTGGGAGTTTTCTTACAGCTTGGTTTAGGTTTACCCATATTGAATCTAAGAAATAAAATACAAAATTAATTGCTACAAAAATAAAAATCTAATTGTAAAACTGTCCGCCATTAGGGGACTTTTAGAGTGTCCGATCTTAAGGACCCTTAGGTAAATGCAAGAAAAATCCTTATTCACATTGTATGTTATGAATCATAAAAAATCTTGTGAATTATGACAGATTAATAACATAGCAATAATTATCAACAATAATCAATATCATCCCTTCTTTTAATTACTGTTCACAGACCCCCAAAAAATTACTTCGAACAACATTTTTACAAACCTGAAAATTTGCACTAATCTCCACGACGAACGAAGCGGCACTGACTCGTAAGCCTCACCCCTCGCACTTATCTTTAGAGGAAGTTGCTAACCGCAACACAAGTAACAAATTTCTTGCATCTTTCATCTTTCATCTTTCTTGCATCGAATTTTTTTTCAGGGAAGTTATTCAATCACTTTCGTTATCAATGGACGATATTAAAAAATTATAAAAGTAAAATTAAAAAAGCAACGATATTTTCTCTTCCAAACTTCAAGAACAACGTGATCCATAGCCTAATAACTTACGGATCGTTTACGACTAAAATTCTATCTGATCCTTGAGGAAAACTAAAATAAAAGTAAAATAAAATCATATTATTATTATTTTGTTTTTATTTCTATAAGGAAAATTTTCTCATATTTTTTACATCTCACTGAAAATGAAAATAAGAAATTAATATGAAACAAAAGCAAAAGAGAAAAAAAAAAACTTACGGATCGTTTACGATTAAAATTCCATCTGATCCTTGAGGAAAACTAAAATAAAAATCATATTATTATTATTATTATTTTATTTTCATTTCTACTTACTACAGGGTCGCTTCGCTAAAAAAAAAAATAAAATTAAAAAATAAAACATAATTAGTTATATAATATATTTAGAGTTTACATACGTACGCATTCGTCCTAACCAGGCACCCTTTAAAGGATTTTTTTACAAACATTTTAAATTTCAAAAAAAATGTTAAAAACTTACATTTATTCTTAACAATAATGGTTATGCGACCATTATAGTTAAACACCCAACGGGTGCCTTCTGGTGCCCGTTGGATACAATTTTGATTTTTGAAATTTTGCAAAAATGTTTCCCTAAAATTAGCAAATAAAATAATTAATCAATAATTTTAGAGAAGGAAAGGATTATCTTGCTTACATTGCTTTTAAATGTTATCATAGAAAGCAAACTTTCTTATTTTTATTTATCTCCCACCACCACTCTATTCCTTATCTTTCTTTAGTTTTTCATTAGCTTTATTTGCTTTTTCTAGGTGAATAAAAATGAATATAGTGAAGAACAAATAGTGAAGAGAAGATATTATTTATAATGATGTATAAATTTAATATAATAGTTAATCTTGATTTATCAAAATTTCTCTCTCTCTCTCTCTCTCTCTCTCTCTCTCTCTCTCTCTCTCTCTCT
>JARFXV010001576.1:0-178518 GCA_031761425.1 Cosmopolites sordidus
AAAACCCTTTTCAATTTTAAATATTTGTATTTATTTATTATTTCCGATGCATAAATAGCAACCCTCATATACTTTTCTCCTTACGCGTTTCCCATTTTTATAATAATCTGAGAGCGTAACATCACCTTCACTTGCCGCATTGCTATGGCGGAGAAAATATAGTTGTTATTTACCTGTTCATAGGGTCTATAACAACGATCATCATAAGATTATCACTGTAAACACTTATCACTCTACATACGACTCCAACTGCAGAACTGTTTAATATCATACTGTGTAAATGTATTTTAATCGTTTTGCCTGATAAGCCTTTCGATTAGCGGCTTTTTTCAAAAGATTTATTTGCAGATTTTCCAAAAAGTTGTCTGTGAGGCATAAAATATATTAGAAATATTAAATAAACTTTAATTCCTATACGATTAATCAGTGTTATAGCTAATATATAAGTTATGACCTTATAACCTAATATAATAACTTACCGGAGTCTTCCAAAGCTTTCGCTAGAGACTCAGGTAAACGCAAAATAGCAAAACATATTTCAAATAAAAGTTAAAATATTCTAAACATTTCTTGTTTGATTGTCAAGCGTCTGCGAGAGAAGGATTGTTTTTATTTAAAAGCTGATAAGGGAAATAAGGTTGTAGCAAATCACTTTGAACGTGTTGTAAAAGTAATTCAAGATGGTCCATATAAACGATTACCGAGGAATCCATTGTCAAAAATGGTCAACGAAGTCAGAGATACATTGAAATCTTGTAACAGCTTTATTTCTCCTTCTAAACAAACAAAAAGCAAACTTCTAATCCAAAAGTGCCAAGATTATATGCTCTACCAAAAATTTATAAACCAGGAAAATAAGTGAGACCAATTCTATCAGCCATTGATTCTCCAACATACAACTTGGCAAAATGGTTAACAAAGGAATTTGAAATCTACCAAACCAACTACATTCCTATTCTGTGATAAACTCAACAAAATTCATAGAAAAAGTCAACAACACACGTCTACAGGAAAGTGAGGTCTTGGTTTCCTTTGACGTATCATCGTTGTTTCCGAGTATCCCGATTCCACATACCTTAAGTTAAATGGTTTTAATAACAAGATTGCTTCTGAGTACATCTCTTTAACAATATTATGTATGAAGCAAGAATGTTTTCAACTTAATAACAGGTTTTACGAACAACAAGAAGGAACGGTAATAGGCAATCCTCTATCACCGTACTTAGCCAACTTATTTATGAGTAAAGTTGAAACAGAGGCGGAAAATGAATTCAGTTACTTTCCGAATATATGGTTAATATATGTGAATGACATTTTTTGCAATTTTTGATTCAAAAAATGAAAACTTGGATGATTTTATTAAGAACTTAAATAGTAAATCCCAAAACATGGTAATCAAGCATGAACTCGAAATCAACGTTAGTTTACCAGTTCTGGATGTCAGTAGAAACAATAAAAATTTTGATATTTTTAGAAAAAACATCACCACTTCGATATACATTTCTAACGATTCGAATCATAGCTTTCAAAATAAGATGGCTAGTTTAAATTTTATGGTAAACAGATTAATCAATTTTCCCTTAAATAACTGTAATTACAACAAAGAATTAAACATAATTAGGGAGGTATACGAAGTGAGCGGTTATAATAAGAAAATTGTAGATAAATTAATTTGAAAACATAAGTCCCTCCGTTTCCCCTCTTCCGTTCAGTTAACTTTTTCAATTTTTAATGAAAATGCCAGAAAACTTCGTTTTCGGTTCGTTTTTTTCTTTTTTTGTTCTTTTTTTCCCTTTTTTCCCTTATTTTGTATCCTTCTTTTACACTCTTCGTTAGGTAGGTACTGACGCTTCCTAGGTAGTAGGTTAGCAATTAGGGTTCTCATATAAATAGAACGTAGTTTAGGTTTAGAATTGGATTAATTCATCTCCTGATGATGCTAACATGGTTAGCGAAACGTGAGTCGAGAGCTTGATGAAAAGTGATTCGGTGTTTAGTGGTAAATCTCTCTGAGTTTACTGTTGACTTCTTTTTTGGAAGGTGGAAAGGGCAACGTCTGATGCGTCTTCCGTCTTCTTTAAACCGAATTTTCTAGTGCGTTCTGAAAATGGTTACGAAAATCCTTCCGTAGAATCATGCGGACAATAAGAAGGAAACATGCGTTGACTTTTTGGGGCATATTGGACATGATCCTTATTTTCTTGGATTTTTAAATATTTCCCTGGAACGATGCACCAGTGATAATCTCACCACGATCAAAAAAGTCATGCTGTGTCCAAGTCTAAAATAAAATTTGATAGCGAACCTTTGCTCGAAACTGTTGTCACTCGTTTTCAGAACGCCCTAGAAAAATCGGGTTCACGGATTCAAAAGGACTGCTACGGAAAACCTAGTGACTCTAGGGAGTTGATACTAGTTCATAAATTTAAGCATAAATTTAACTGAGGTAGCCGATATTTGATGGAAATTCATTTAAATAATAAGCAAAGATTAATATCTAAAAATTTCCACTATATTCAAAATATAGTGGAAATTTTTAGATATTAATTTTTGCTTATTTATTTTTCAAGCAATTGAGGTCTTATGTTCGCAATTGTCCTAGTTAGTAGTCATAAACCAATAATTGGCCACTTTGGTGCCCAATTAACAGGTCCGTTCCTTGAAATAATTTTCCCTCAATAAAGCGATTGTTGCATTGGCTAAATGACATGTGGATCGGTCCTGTTGGAACCACATCTTCTCCAGATCAATACCATTCAAATTTGGAATTAAATAGTCATTGATCATCGCTCGGTAACTATCCCAATTTACAGTAACATGCTTTCCGTCTTGGTTTTTAAAGAAATGCGGTTCTATAGTACATTTTTTATGCATACAAAGTCTATTGTTGGATCATATGCTGTTTTTACTCCAAATGTGGCAATTTTGTTTTTTAAGGTAACCATTCAGTTAAAATGAGCTTCGTCGCTGAACAAAATTTTGCGGTTAAATTCTGGGTTATATTGCAACTGATTTTGAGCCCATTCGCCGAACGTACGACGTAAACGATGGTCTTGCGGCTTGAGTTCATGGACAAGCTGGATCTTGTAAGGCAACAGACCAAGATCTTTAGGCGAAATTTTCCGCGTTGTTGAATGACAAAGTCCAACTTTCTGCGAACGGCGACAAATTGATAAATTTGGATCTTCATCAACACTGCCACCAACGGCGACGATATTTTCTTCGAAACTCACGGTTGTTTGTCTTGTTTTTGTTTTAATGTGCAATGCATTCGGAATTTGTCGATAATTCGGTGAATATATCGCTCGGTTGAGCGGTTATGTGCACCATAAAATTCACGAAGTGCTCTATAAGTTTGGCGCCTAGAACTCTGCTTTTGATATTAAATTTCGACAATTTGCAGGCGTTGATCTGATCGATCGATGCAGGCGTATCGATCCACTGCAGGATGAAGGCCTCTTCAGCATGCTTCCAACCTTCACGGTCCTGGGCTTTCCTCTGCCACTCGGGTCCAATATACTTAACGATGTCATCAATCCATCGTGCTTTCGGTCTTCTTCGCGGACGTTTGCGATCAAGCGGTATCCACTCCAGGATTGCCTTGGTCCATCTGTCGTCCCATCGCCTCGCTATATGGCCTGCCCATCTCCATTTCAACTGTTTTACTCTTCCAATGATGTCACAGACTTTTGTTTGTTCCCTGATCCATGCGCAGGACTTTCTGTCTCGTCTTATAATGCCAAGCATACATCTTTCCATTCCCCTCTGTGCCACCCGAAGTTTTTGAATTGATTGCGATGTGAGTGTCCAGGTTTCACTTCCGTATGTCATAACGGGTAGAACGCACTGATCGAATACTTTTCTTTTCAGGCAAAGTGGGAGTCTGCTCTTAAACACTATGTTGAGCCTACCAAATGCCTGCCAGCCACATTTGACACGCCGTTCCACCTCCCGGGCGGTATTCCCCTCCATGGAAATCCTCTGCCCAAGATATATAAAGCTGTGCACAATCTCTAAATCCCTTCCTAGAACTGAAATTCTTCTGTCCTGAGCGAAGTTATTGAACATAACCTGACTCTTTTTCAGGTTTATTTTCAAGCCAAATGGTTCGCCAGCCCTTTGCAGTTCTTGTATGCGTCTTTGCAGCTCCTCTGGGTCTTGTGAAATGAGAATAATATCATCTGCAAATCTAAGATGGTTTAAGTTTGCACCATTGATCTTTACCCCATCCTGTTCCCAATCCAGTTTACGGAATACTTCTTCAAGGCCAGCCGAGAAAAGAATAGGCGATATTGCGTCACCCTGCCGTACACCTCGTTCTATATTAATTCCCACTTCAAGATCATCAAGGTGAATTGTGGCTGTAGCTCCATCATATATCGATTCTAATAGGTTTACATAGGCTCTCTCTACACCTTGGCTAAGCAGTGCATCCATTATCGCATGCTTTGAGATGGAATCAAATGCTTTTTCGTAGTCGATAAAAGCCAAGCACAGTGGCATGGTGTATTCGTTGTGCCTTTCTATGACCTGCTGTACAACCTGGATGTGATCCCTTGTACTGAATCCACTTCTGAATCCTGCTTGTTCTCTTGGTTGTGCGTCATTCAGTTTTTTTAATATTCTTTTAGAAATTATCTTAGTGAAAACTTTGTTCATCACTGATAGGAGGCTTATTGGACGGTAGTTCTTTAAATCTTCCTGTGCTCCTTTTTTATTTAAAAGGATCACTTCTGCATTTTCAGTCAGGTACTTTTTGTTCTTTGAGGCATTTTGAGTATAATTTTGCCAGTGTTTTATGTAACGTCCGACAACCAGCTTTTAGCATTTCGACAGTTACACTATCCTTTCCTGGAGCCTTGCCGTTCTTCATCAATTCTATAGCATTTGTTACTTCCTCCACTAGGATATCTGGTATTATATATTGTTCTTCCGTGGGTATTGCTGTCCCTGACTGGCTCTGATCTTCATATAACTGGGAATAAAACCTTCTGACAATCTCTAACATTTGGGTACGCGTCCTGCACACTGTGCCATCCTCACGCTTTAAAGCATATATTTGCGTTCTTTTGTTTCTCAGCTTCTGTTTAGCTTTGTTAATTCCTTTGTTTTCTTCCAGGGCTTTTTGCACTAGCTGCATATTGAATCGGCGCGTGTCCTCTCTGATACGTTTTCTTATAGTTTTGCAGAGCTCAGTGTACTCGACCCTGCCAAAAGGACTACCTGCATTTCTCATTGCTCGCCGTTTCTTCATTAAATCAATGGTCTCACTGGAGATTTTTGTTTGTTTGAGACATTTTTCCTCTGGTGCTATTGAAGCAGCCGTTTGAAGTACATTGTTGGCGATTTCTTCATATTGAACTGATATTTCCACCTCCTCTGGATCTTGCAATGCAGCAAACCGGTTTGACAAAGCAATCTCAAAATCGCTTCCTCTGTCCAGCAGTTTTCCAGAATCCACCTTGCCCTTCTTTGATCTTACCATTTTTTCGCGCTCTTTTCGACAGTCAATCCGAACCCTTGCTCGTACAATTCGGTGGTCACTGCCAACATTAAAATTGTTAAGGACAGTACAATTGGTAAATATTGTTTTATCGTTGGTCATGATGTAGTCAATTTCGCTTGTGAGCCCAGATGGACTTTTCCATGTCCATTTTCTGCTGATATTTTTCTTATAGAATGAATTCATAATATATAGTTCTTGTCTTTCAGCAAAATCAACCAATCTGTCACCTCTATTGTCTCGCTCACCAGTTCCATATGGGCCAGTTGCACTTTCGTCCGTTCTTGTTGTTCCAATTCTGGCATTAAAATCACCCATCAGGATTTTGTACCTACATTTCTCCTTGTATAAAAGCTGGGTCACATCATCATAAAATTCCTCAGTTTCCTCATCTTTATGGCTTATAGTTGGTGCATAAGCTTGGACGATTTGAAGCCTAAACTTTTTATTCAGCTGATTGACGCATTGGGCTAATCGGTCGGATGTACTTTCAAATTTTACCACACTGTCCTTCAGCTTTATATATATATATATATATATATATATATATATATATATATATATATATATATATATATATATCTATATATATATATATATATATATATATATATATATATATATATATATATATATATATATATATATATATATATATATATATATATATATATATATATATATGTATATATATATATATATATATATATATATATATATATATATATATATATATATATATATATATATATATATGTATATATATATATATGTATATATATATATATATATATATATATATATATATATATATATATATATATATATATATATGTATATATATATATATGTATATATATATATATATATATATATATATATATATATATATATATATATATATATATATATATATATCGTGTGTCCCAGCCAAATGGAATAAATTCGTTAATAAATAAAGGGGGGCGTGTTCGAAAAAACGCTCGAACACGTCGATTGGTATTTTTAGATGCGCATTTTTTTCAACAATTTTTTTTTATACAGGGTGTGTCATGTAACACTGGCCAATACCAACTTTCTTATTTTAAATACAATACCCTGTATATTATTTAATTTTTGGATTTTTCAGGAACTTCTAGACATATTTCATGTAAAATATCCTAGACTTATCTTCAACTATTTCGGAAATATTGTTTTCAGTGTTTTCAGATTTATTGCAAAAATGTACTGATTTTTTTGATTTTTTTTTAAAATTATTTGATTACAGAAATTCGCTACAACACACAATAGAAAGATAGTATTGGCCTCTGTTACATGGCACACCCTGTATAAAAGGTTTTCGTTGGAAAAAATGTAAACAAAATTGTGGAAATTTCAAGATTATTTATTTTTTTTATAAATTTTTTATTTAAAACATTTAATATAACAAATGCTCGAATTGTGAACCCTGGACGTCCTGGCAACACCCCAACCTCAAGTAAAACTGATTCCTGACATTATTTAATGTTTGTGGCGTAATTGTCCTAATGCATAGGTAATGCGTCCTCTTAAATCATTCAGATCTTGTGGCTTGGTTTTGTATACGACGCTTTTGAGATATCCCCATAAAAAAATTCCAACGGACCGGGGACCTTGGTGGCCATTCTAGTGGCCTTCTCCTCTCAATCCATTGATTTGGAAACATATTATCGAGGTACTGCCGCACATTAACTTGATAATGGGGGGGGGGGGTGCTCCATCTTGTTGGAACCAAATTGTGTCGGCTAGCAATTGAGGATTTCTTCTATTAGGGTACAAATTTATAAAATTTGGAATGAGCTGATTTTGGAGAAATTTGGAATGAGCTGATTTTGGAGAAAGTCTAAGTAATTTACCCCATTTAAATTTTGTTCGAAAAATATTGGACCAATTATTTGATCTCCTATAATACCTGCCCAGACATTAATCTTTTCAGGTCTTTGTGTGTGAATTTCCCGCATCCAGTGAGGATTTTCTCTCCCCCAATAACGACAGTTCTGGCGATTGACATGCCCATGAAGAGTAAAAGTAGATTCATCAGAAAATAAAACGTTTTCCACGCTCAGAAGGTTGTTGTCTATTCTGTGCATCATTTGTTCGCAAAACTCCATTCTCCTGTCGAAGTCGTCTTCACTAAGCTCTTGAGTAGGCTGTAGCTTATACGGATGCATTTTATTCTCTTTCAATATTCTGGCAACCGAAGAGCGACCAACATTGTTTCCCAAGGCAACTTGTCGAGTTGAGGTATGCGGATTGTCTTGGAATGCAAGCATTACATCCAATTTTTTGTTATCGGTCAACGACATTGCTTCCTTCTTAATTTATCTCACGTGTCCCAGTTCTCTAAATTGTTTTTCAACTTTACTTACTGTACCTTGGGATATGGATGGTAAGTCAGGGTATTTTTCCCTAAAGAGACGAATAATTTCGGCTTGAGTTAGTGTCGTATCTCCATAACCTATCATCATTAAGATAGTTATTTTATGACTCTCTGATAAATACACAATGTTTAAATCAAATGAATCACACACGTGAAAGAAAACTAATTTAAAAGGCACGTTGATTTTTTTGACGTTTCATACAATAAATACCTACCTTTGAAAACCTGATTTTTTATCGTTCTTTTTATCCTATTATGTTCGAAGAATTACTTAATATTTCCGAAACAGTTGAAGATAAGTCTAGGATATTTTACGTGAAATATGTCTAGAATTTCCTGAAGAATCCAAAAATTAAATAATATACAGGGTGTTATATTTAAAATAAGAAAGTTGGTATTGGCCACTGTTACATGACACACCTTGTATACAAAATTTTTGTTGAAAAAAATTCGCATCTAAAAATACTATGTCGACGTATTCGAGCGTTTTTTCGAACATGCCCCCATTTATTTATTAACGAATTATTTGGCTGGGACACACGGTATATATATATATATATATATATATATATATATATATATATATATATATATATATATATATATATATATATATATATATATATATATATATATATATATTAACTATTTTTTTTTGAAAGGGATGGCGAAAATATTATTTGTGATGACAAAAATTATTGTGAAGGTTAGAGTTTTTTTTTAATAGCAATCGCATATTTCGTCCAAAACCATCGTCCTAAACTATCAATTTGAAAATTTGGGCAATACATACTCTTGAAGTGAATTGAATTCTCTACAAAAAAGGTCTCATCATAAATTTACGTCAAACAAGCCGTTTCCATGTAATCGTGCCTTGAAGATTGATCTGTTTTACAATTATACTATTCAAATTTGAAATTTTGTAACCAATGAACAAATCAATATTTAAAAAAATACATATTCAATATAAAAAATACATATTCAGAAAAAACGTATTCAAATACATATTCTTAAAGGACACTGAATGCGTTACAAAAATGGTATCTTAACATTTTTTGTTCGCCCAAAGTTATTCAATGTTAAAATTGAATTTAAAAGTAATTTATCGTTTTTTTTGCGTTAGACCTATTTTTTTTTACTTGATTAAAAATTGTATGGCTTAATATTGAAAATACTTTTTTTTTAAGTACAATCACTACATTTTTTCAAAATTCATAATTTATTTAAATTTGATTTTGCTTAAAGAGTTGTTTATCTACTATAATTCATTTTACTGTATTTAACTAACTCTAAAGCTGGGTCCACACCAATCAAATTTTATGTGTGTGTATTGAATTTACTGGAACAAGTTGTTCGAATTATCTGGTGGACAACAGATGGTTCGTGTGCGTGTTATGCGGCGACAATATTTGTATGTGACTTTGTGCGTTAGAGCGGTTACAGTGCCGTGCAGGCCCATCACATACCGCCAGCACAGCGCATTGATGGTTTAGGAGTTTTGGACGAAAGATGCGATTGCTATTAAAAAAACCGAAAGTAGCGATAATACACTTCTTAATATAAGTATTAAGGGCTCTAACTTTCACAATTTTTTTTTTGTTATCACAAATAATATTTTCGGTATCCCTTTAAAAAAAAATCGATTTTTTGGCCAAGTCTAATATATATTCTTAAACTTTCCGTCTATACTGAATAATTTTGACAGTAGAGGCGTGGAAATTCACAGCGACCCCTATTGAGAGTTCGGACACACTAACAAAATCACTCGTTATTTCTAATAAGATTAAAAAATTAGATTATTAAAAGATAAAATTATATTTCTAATAAGATTAAAAAAAATTTAAGGCATAAAACAGTTGTCTAGAACGCGTTTTCAAGTTAAGAGTGCCAGTAGATTGATTTGTAGCATGAAGCTTTACTCAAACACATGGAGAATATATTCAAAACAAAGCGAAACGAAGCTACGAAGCGTTAGCAAGTGTCTCTCCAGACCGCTCTCTAGCCTTAAGCCGTCATCAGTGGGGCTCGAGCTGAATTTTCGTTTGAAAAAATGACCAAGGGTAAGCCATGTCAAATGCAGCTCACGCCATCCTGTTGTGAACGTGAAACCGGTCCTGATCCGCCCAGGCCTTGTTTAAGTACAAGGTATATTTTTAATATTCTCCACGAGCCCACTATGCAACCTTTCATGCATATGGAGAATACTTTACTGAGGGTTTTGCGCTAGTTCTAAGAAATTGTTATGTGAGAATTTTGTAATTACTGAAAATATATAAAATATCTATTAATATAAAAATAATATCCAGGACTTATAATTAACAATTAATTTTTTACAGCTTTTAAAATGGCTGAAACTCCGCAAAAAAGCATTTCAGGTAAGGAATTGCCTGACGCAGAAACTGGAAAGAAAGAAAAAAAGGACCCTGCAGACCCCCCGCTAAAACACCATAGGCCTTATCCAGGATTTAGAAAGAATTTCTATTATTATTTTGCTGAATATTCTAATAATACTGGCATACATGGTTTCAAGTATATGGGTGAACAAGAAAGAACGATATTCGAACGGTAAAAATACTAAATAATTGTTTTTCAAAACATTCATTTTTTGGTGTTTTAACTTTAGATTGTGGTGGTTGGTACTTTTCTGTGTGTCACTGTATATTTGTATCAACCTCATTATACAGACCTGGATAAAATGGGACACATCTCCTGTACTCGTAAGCTTTGCCAGAAGTCCCACTCCGGTGTGGCAAGTCCCTTTTCCAGGTACCCCTGATTGTATTATTTTTTTTTTCGATTAATAACTATCTTTGATTTAATACTTGTTTGCATATATTGTAATTTAACTCTATCTCGTCATCTATACAGGGTATTCTGTGTCATTATGTTCAAATTTTGGGAGCACAAAATAGCTTAATAAACACAAAATTGGTAGGCCGATCTTTATTTGTTCCTAAGTTATAGGCCTATGAAATTATTAACAATATATAATCAGATATAAATTCGTAAACCAACTACAAGGTGTGGCGGTTACTAATTCCTCCAGTCCTCCAGAAAAACAGTAGATCTTTTGAGGTGGTTGACATATCTGTAATTGTTGAAGTGTTTCATGGAAAGTGCGTGATGAGAACAAGTGGTAGTCGGAAGGGGCCAAGTCTGATGAGTATGGCGGGTGCGGTAAGAGTTCCCAGCTAAGTGCAGAAATGGTGTCTCTAACCGCTTTCGGTGGGAGTGCTGCAAAGGCACTTTTCCGTGTCGTGTAGCCCATTCTGGTCGCCTTTCGATCAATGTATGGTCCAAAGTGATCGTTTGTTGACGGTAGCGAATGGTATTAACCAGTGGCGGGTCGTGAGGGAGGGCGTTGGGACGTTGCCCCGCCAGCATTTATCACAGTAAACAATTTTTCAGAGCAAAACACCGTATTTTATTTCCGTTCTGTTTCTTTCCTTTAACTCATTTTAAGATTTTATTAAAAATTAAAATCTCCAAATGTAGAACGTCTGTCGACCCATTACACCAAATATTGCGGATAAAAATTCCATCCTATCGCCACAATTTTTACATCGTTGGTCAGACATTTACCTCCAGGGACCGTACGCTACGCGATATTATCTCGTCGTTGGCGTTACATGTATTGTTGGTTGCTAGAATTCCGGCGTTTAATTGCTTTCTAAAACATTCGATTTGGACGTAGATTATCTGAGACCGAGCGTATCGGTAATTAGTTTTAAATGCTGATTTGACGGGCAAGGAGCGTTTGATATGTATTGCGTCGCGTATTTCGTTCGCTTCGCGAATACTTGTTTTGATTTGGGATTTGCTACGTGTGTACACTGAGTAGTACTTTTTAAATAAAAATATTTTAAAATATAATAAAAAAAATCCTAGTTCACCTCCTGTATAGGGTTTCAATAGCACGAAAAGTAAAAGTAGGAAGGTGAAAGCAAAAAAAATCTTCAGTAGCACTATTTTCTTTTACGCCCTCCCACTTTAAAAACCCACAAACTGTTACTGGTTATTAACTGTTTCAACTGGTTTCAGAAACTCATGATACATGACACCCTTCTGCTCCCACTAAATGCACAGCATTGTCTTCATTCCAAAGTCATTCGGTCTTGTAAAAAAACTCTTTCTATCACGCGGAGACAGCAACAAATTACACACCGTTTTTCGCTTTTCCATCTGTCTGTCGTTCAGCTGATTTGGTACCCATTTTCCTGTCTTCTGAATCTTCCAATGGCATGTGGATGATTATAAATGGTTCGGCGACCAACATTTAACTTCTCTGTCATTTGTTGTTGAGTTTGTAAATGGCCTTCTTCCAAAAATGCTTGCAATTCGACATCTTCAAATTTTTTCGGTTGACCTGGGCGTACTTTTCCTTTCAAGTCGCAATCACCACTTTTGAATAGTCTAAACCAACGCACACAAGGGTCTTGCGTTGGAACATTATCAGCATAAGTTTCCACAAGTATACGACGGCTTTCACTCGCGGTTCTTTTTTTCAAGACTCGACATGTTTACCACACCAAAAAAATATGACGCTAACTCGAAATCGTTTCAACGTCAAACGCGTTTTGAAAAGTACTGTCCTAGTAACAAAATGATATAAGAGATTAGATTGTGAACCGACTCGAGTTTCCAGCGTCATCTCTGAAAAAATGAAGAATGATTAACAGCTACACCTGTTAAAATTTATTTTATTTTTACACTGTATCATAAACTCTCTAACCTGAAAGTCTAACTTAAAAAAACCTGCAACATGTTATATTCTTGATCTGATAAACTTTCTTTTAAAACATAAGTTAAAATTATGTGTGTTCAGATTTATATGTAATTCCCTATAACATGAACAACAAACATTTTTAACATATTATAATATATTATAAATATATAATATATATATATATATATATATATATATATATATATATATATATATATATATATATATATATATATATATATATATATATATATATATATATACATATATATATATATATATATATATATATATATATATATATATATATATATATATATATATATATATATATATATATATATATATCTATATAATATAAATAAATATAACATATTATAAAAAAGTAAAGTCTTATAGATACAAAATCGTAGGTTCTACAATCACTGTATGTGATTGCTTTAATTTTTTTGTTTTTAGCTGTTACAGTTTGTTCTGAGACAAAAGCTCGCCAAACCAAATACAACTTTACCGACTACTATCATAAAATAATTAACGAATCCAATGAAATGACTGAAGAGGAGTAAGTGAAGGGTGCGGCAGAGAAACGGGTGATTATAAAACTCAACAACTGTAAGAAAATGATAAAATCACATGACTAAATAAAAGGATTACATTTTTTTAAACACACACACATACATATATATATATATATATATATATATATATATATATATATATATATATATATATATATATATATATATATATATATATATACACCTAATAATAACTGAGATGGCTTAACGGTAATTGTTCTATCTGGATGGTTAGTTGGGTACATGAATTTGACGAGCATGGTGGTGGCTTCCAGTCACTGCAGCTTTAACTGTATATGTTTAACTGTGTATATATATATATATATATATATATATATATATATATATATATATATATATATATATATATATATATATATATATATATATATATATACACCTAATAATAACTGAGATGGCTTAACGGTAATTGTTCTATCTGGATGGTTAGTTGGGTACATGAATTTGACGAGCATGGTGGTGGCTTCCAGTCACTGCAGCTTTAACTATGTGAACCCTGAACCCTGAACATTCTGAATTCATCAAATTGGTCTTTACTTATTATGTGTTGCTTTAAATTTACCAGACCAATATAAATCATACTGAGTCTGTTTACATATTTAACGAGAGATCCTCGTTTCAACACCAATTATAATAACGACAGCAATCGACATCAGTTCAAGTACTCTACTGTTGAGTGTGCTCCCTAAGGGCACACAAAGAAAGCAGGTTTCCTGCTTACTGGTAGTCGGTACCTATAAAAGCCGATCATTTACTTAGGTTCTAAATGATCGTGCACATAAACAAAGCGTGTCGGAACTTGTAAGCAAGCGTGAACCGGCACCGACTATTTTACCGGAATGAATTTTTAATTCTTGGTCGCTTATTTTCGGCGCCGAACGAAACTTTTCAATAGAAAAATTATTATTAATGTGGCGGCATTAAAATCGTCCACACTCACATGTTGATTATTTTTCATTTAATTTATTTTTTATTATTTCGAAATATTTTCTGTTTATAGTGTACTTACATTTTAAAATTTATTTTATTATTTCGAAATAAGTTTATGAAGGTCTAAGGCCGCTATTTATATATATTTTTATGTTTATCTTCACAAATTCTTCATCGGAGGATGAACTGGACATCTTGCTTTCATGAAATCTGCTTTTATATATATATATATATATATATATATATATATATATATATATATATATATATATATATATATATATATATATAATACTACTATATTGCTAGCAAGGTAGAGATCGACGAAATAATTACGGTGCGGACATATATGCGTCTGTTTCTCTCACTACTACTTTGAGTCTTATGCGCATGTCCGAGAATTGAATATGCTTATAGAGTTGCGTCAGTTTGCATATTTTTATGTTTTTATGTCACGATGATCTATCGCGACATTTGCGCACATGGGACCGAGTAGTAGAAAAAGACATAGAAGCAGACGTTTGCTGTCTCACTTAGTCCGTGACACCTCCACTTACAGATATTAGCAATATAGTAGTATTATATATATGGCTTTTTTATTTGCAGATAACCAGCGTTCTTTAATAAAATGATGCAATAATGGTAATGTACGTATGGCCGGAACACTGACACCGGTATTCAGCGCCGAAAATAGGCACTGGCTAACCTGCTTACTTTGTGTGCGTACACTTAGGGACGTGAGCAGTCGTTCCATCGTTCTGAAAGCATGGATCATTCGTAACTACAGAAAACCTGATTAATTATTTTGTCGAAAACATTTCGATCATGTGAAAATAGTGACTATTGAAAATTTTGTTTATTTACAAAACCTGCAAGATGAAAATGCGTTTCGCTAAACATAAAGCTTTAATTTTCATTCAAAAGAGATGATGACAATAATGTATGCAGTTAACCTGACTTGAATTGACGAAATAAATATTGGGATGTCACAATACATTCATTAAAATTGTAATATACCTCAGCGATGAACACACTTTATGCACCGTTCCACAAATTCATGTTTACGAATGTTATTGAGATTGCAAATGCAGTGTAAGTTGATGGTAGTCACTTTACCTTCGCTTGTGAGGCACGTGGGAAAGTTGATATTGAAAATAAAATTATCCTTTTCTCTGCTTTATCCTTTATATACTTTACCATCCTAAAAATACAATGAAAATGCAAATTTATATTTAAAGGAAGAAGAAATTTTCTGATTTGGCATTAGTCTGTGAAAATCACATTTATAACAAAGGCAACTTGACGACAGGATTTGATACCATTGAATTTTTGATGGGTGTAAGTATATGTTATACACACTATTGTTAGGAAATTTAGGATAGATTGTTTGTATACTCTTCATGAGTGACTATGAGTGACATCATGTTGCAAGATCTGTGAAGGAAATACTGTAGGAAACAAGAGTGGAAGATTCTTCTATACCCGTTCTATTCTCTTAACTTGGCGCCTTTGGATAACTATGTTTTCTGTTCGATGCAATACGTCCTTGTTAACGTACAATTTCTAAACCCTTCCCCGCACTCCTCTCTGGTAATCTCTTCCTAATTCCAACTATTTCTTTTTTATCTCTTTTCTCCTCTTAGCCTCTCGTCTATCTCTCGCTTTGTCGCTTCTCTCTTTTTAATTTTTTTATGGTTTGAGTTATATGACTAGATACGAGGGTTGCTAGTTATGTATCCGGAATTGGCAACAAATATAAATCGCAAAGTTTGGCATTGTTGACTGTATATGAACTAAGAACGTTTTGTTATACGGACGCTATTTGTGTTGTTTAGTGACTTGAACATTTCATCTCATTCGTGGTCGTCAATTCAATCGTGGTCGTCGTTCTCTCACGGACGAATTTTAAGAAGGCCGTCCAAAATCGGTTGTTGTGCTAGAAAACATCGATATGTGAGATTGAGGCATCCCTAGATATTAATATGACAAGCATACATAACATTTTGTTTGAACATTTAGACGTGAGAAAGATTTGTACCCGTTTGATTCCGCAAAATTTGACAATCGCTCAAAGAAAGACTCGTGTCGATTGGTGTAAACAAATGCCCAAAAAATATAATCGTGGTGCGTCAAAAGCCGTGTATAATATCTATACAGATGACGAATCTTGTAATTATACGTATGAGCCCGAAAGTAAATAGCTGTCGATTGTATGGGTCTTTCAAAATAAGCCAAATCCAACAAAAGTTATTCTCGCAAGAAGTACTTCGAAGCAAACGGTCGCCTGTTTTATTGAAATAAATGGGCATGTGGCTACAGTGCCACTAGAGAATCGTAGAACGGTCAATTCTAAATGGTACACAACCATTTGCTTTGTCAGAAATCTTTGAAGAAATAAGAAAAAACAACCAGCGACGCAGGATCAGTCTTCATTATGACAACGCGAGCACTCTTATATCGGACCGAATCACTCAATATTTGACCGGTCAAAACATCGAATTGATGGTTCATCCGCCGTACAGTCCTGACTTGGTACCCAATGATTTATTTTTTTGCCCGTCCGTGAATAATAAATTACGGGGACAACGATTTTCAACGCCCAAGAAAGCGGTTGATGAGTTCAAAATGCATGTTTTGGATATACCTCAATCGAAATGGAAAAAAGTGCTATGAAAATTGGTTTAAACGTATGCAAAAGTATATCGATTGTCACTGAGAATATTTTGAAAGATAATAAAACCATTTTTATAATGCAGCCACATCGTGTCTATTAATTTTTGTACGATTTTTTCCAGATTGCTCCTGATTTTAATGAGATGTTGTGGACTTGTAAATATACGTTGTTGAATGAAAGTTGCACGAACTTTTTCACTCCGATTCTAACCGAAGAAGGTTTATGTTTCACATTCAATATGCTGGACCGGAGTGAACTTCTAAACAATAATGTGTAAGAACAAGAAAGATTATTTTATAAGGGTTATCTGAAAAATTCTTTGCTTCGATAATACGATTCTTTACAATGTTTTGAACATAAAGTTTCGCGCAAAACATAATTTTGTTTATTTTACAAAATTCTGTTTACTGTTTATTTTCATTGTCCTCTTAAGCCATCATTTGAAAATAACATGTAATTCTTTCATAGCAATGTATTCCATGCGTTCTAGAATAAATTTGGTTTGTTTAAAAAAATGGAAAACTTACATATTGATGTTGTTTAATGTCAAAGTTGAAATTACTAGCACTAACTTTTTTTAAAAACACAATGACAGCACAAGGATTGATGCTTTCAAAAAACATAATTTTTGTTTAATTTCAAAGGTCTACTAGTGCTAGGTTAGCAGCTTATTTTAGTTCCTGTCGACTGCAGATTATTCTAGATTTTTTTGCTAATTGTTCTAAAACGACTACTCTAATAAAAATATGTCATATAACATTTTTGATTTCGCATTTTAAAATGTATCGAATTAAGTTAAAAAATATGATGTTGACTTTAAAAAATACTATTTTAGTAGCTACTGAAGAAATTTTACAATACTGGAAAGCACTATTTGTAATTTTTTCTTTGTCAAATTATTTCCTACAATACTTTGCTTTTGGAAGTACTAGTCAGTCAGGTCTTTTAAATTAATTTTAGTCGGGTTTTGATCCGTACATCTATCTAATATTTTCACGGATGGTAGATAATGATTTTAAATCATTTCGGGTATCGATCCGTTGATTCCGTTAAGAGTCACGACGTTTCGTCAAAATCTCATTTGGCATTTTCAAGTGTTGTCCTTGACTGTTGTTGTTGTTGTTGACTGAAGAGTCCAACTGTTGGCAGCAGTTGGACTCTTCAGTGCAGTTAGAGCAGTTCTGAGCACTTGGACTCTTCAGTCGAAGCGGACAACACTTGAAAATGCCAAATGAGATTTTGGCGAATCATCGGGACTCTTTGATCGTTACCATATTTACCAGATTTAATCTGTTTTTACAAATTTGTTTTCTCCAATATTATGCCGACGATTTTTCAGATCATCCGTCTATAAGGAAATTTTAAATGATTTTTTTAAAGGTTTTTACATGGTGATTATATGTCACACGGCAGAAAATCGGAGGGTTGGAATCTAGAAGACGGATATCCGAGAAACGCCCCTATAAATACTTATCCAAGGCGAGCTATGTCGGCTGGATTTTCATCAGGCTTTTTGCTCTTACTCAGAGCTTACGAACAGGACCTTGATTATGTTTGTAGAGGACCCGTTCAAGGTTTCAAGGTTTACTATTTATTTGTATTGATATTTCCTTCTTTAATTAAAATATTATTCTAGATTCTTCTACACAACCCAGCAGAAACACCAAGAGTAGGAATGCAGTATTTTAGAGCTCCTTTAAATCAGGAGGTGGTCGTTGCAGTTAAACCTGACATGATGACCACATCTGAAGGTTTGAAAGATTATGATCCTCATCGAAGACAGTGTTATTTTCCAAAAGAACGACGTTTGGCTTTCTATCAAAGTTACACTCAGCAAAACTGTGAAGTGGAATGTCTTACCAACTATACCTTATTCAAATGTGAATGTGTTGCTTATCATATGCCACGTAAGTTACCTATTTTGGTTTTGTTTGCTTTTTTTGTTGTTTTAATGATCTAACAGATGTGAACATTTTTTTTATATTTTCTTTCGGTATTTTGAAATGAAACAACATTTTTCTCTAAAAATTAATTTACAAATGAATATTTTTTAAAAAATCTTGGAATAATAATAGGTGTTTCGGTTAATAATGTCGATTTTGCGTTACTAATACATTTGGTTGTATAGACTAATGTTGTCTATGGTTTTTGGAGGCTAAAATATGTAGTTCGTTATTAACTGTCATAAAGCAAAAAACATAGTTCCTCATAGCTTTGAATATGTCGAATAATGTACCAGAAAAGACGTTTTGCGTTTAGTAACCTTCTTTCATTTGAAGAAAACGGTTGAAGCTTATGGTGTCTCAAAAAATTTGTTAATAACAGTTTAAACGCTTTAAAAATGGTGATTTTGATATAAAAAACAAGGACCGTCCAGGACAACCGAAAAAGTTTAAAGATGCAGATTTGCAAACATTATTGGATGAAGACTCAACTCATACGTTGAAACAATTGGCAGAAGCATTGAATGTTGCCCAATCCACCATTTCCAAACGTTTATACATATGAGCACAGATCCAGAAGGAAGGAAATTAATTGAAAGAAAGAGCCATTGAAAGGCGAAAAACCACTTGTGAAATTCTGCTCGCCACACAGAAAAGAAAATGTTTTTTGCATCGAATTGTGACAGGTGATTAAAAGTGAATCTATTTTGGCCATTAAAAGCGCAAAAAATCATGGGTAGACTCAGGTCAGCGTTCAAGATCACAACCAGTGTACAATATTCATGGAAACAAGGATTCGCTGTGTATTTGGTGGGATAGAAGGGGAGCTGTGTATTACGAACTGCTGAAACCTGGTGAAACGATTATCGGCGATCGATATCGAAAACAATAAAATTAAACGTCAGAATACGTCCAAAGACAGGATAAAGTAATTTTTCAACATGACACTGCTCTGCACCATGTTGTAAAATGTGTAAAAACCATTTGAAAACGTTAAATGGGACGTTCTATCGCATCTGTCATATTCACCAGACTTAGTCCCTTCGGACTACTACTTATTTTGATCCATGTAGTACGGATTTTCATAACAACACTTATGTTCTTACGAAGAAGTGCAAATTTGACTTGATGAATGGTTGGCGTCAGAAAAACCGAAAGTTTTCTTGTCGCGGAATCCATTCTTTGACAGAAAGATGGAAAAGAAAATGACAGAAGAAGTAATAGCTACCGATGGCGAAAACTTCATTATTCAGGTAATTTATTTTGTTATGGAAATAAACGCTCTAATTTTGCGAAAACATTGACATTATTAACTGAAACACTTACTGTTACTTCTTCTTCTTCTTTTGGTGCTACAGCCCGTTGCGCCTCCAACCTTATCGATTTTTAGCAGCCCTTTTCCAGTTTTTCATGTGCAATAGTTCTTAAAACAATAGTCGTTAGCAACGATTATAAATCTATTCGTCAGAAAAATGGGCTCCAATAAATGTTTCTATAGTTTAATGTTTAATAGTTTGGGAAATAAAAAAAAGATAGTCATCGGGACTGCCGATACAAGTGAAAACTTGAAACTTTGGAATAACTGTGTTTTTTTTTTAATATTTATATTAATTATGGTATGAAAAAATTATGAAAATTAAATTAATTATGGAAATATTCGAAAATAAATGCTTTGTTTTTGTCATTCATTTTTCTACATAAAATTATTAGCAAATTAATTATTCACTCTTGTACTGCTTTTCTACAATTAAATGATTAAAATAATGATTATCTGAAATATAATTTAATTTTAAACACACTAAAACACAATTGGCGTCGCTAGTCTAGCGCAACACGTCATTAGCATGTCGGTGACGCGAACCTATAAATTTTGTCCTTATCGACAATCGCTCAACGCGGTTAAAGAAGTGTTCACTTTAAAAATATCGCTCTTGAATCATTTCATCATCGATAAATCAATGCGCTATCTTTTCGGGCGATTATGTCAAAAATATAATTGTTTTAAATGTCCCAGAGGCTTTTTTCTATGTTAGTAACAATAATTCGAAGAACTATAAAGACTTCCAAGGCAGTGTTGTATCCAATGATTATGCTTTCTTTGTGGTAGTATAATAAAAGTATTATTTTCGCTTCGGTTTTAAATTTTCATATTTAATGTTAACATTTTTTCACTTTTTTTGGCTTTCCTTTGGTATAAGTGCATTCCTCCATATTTTTTGTAGTAACGGGTCTTTTGAATTGAGCGGTTTTCAGAATTCTTGAATAAAACACAGATGGCGCTGTGAATTTGCCTAGGTCTAGTCTCATTTCAGAAGTGTAATGTATGACATTTACAAAAAATGGAGTCGTACACAATACAACAGCGCGTTCAAATTGTTGAATTATTTTATGAAAATGAGTGTTCCGTTTGGTGTGCATTATGGTCAGGAGGTGTAATTGGGCCGTATTTCTTTCAGAATGCTGCTGATGAAGCTGTAACTGCGAATGGTGTTCGATATCGGGAGATAATAACTGGATTTTTGTGGGTTGAATTAAATAATATTGATCTGGAAGATAACAGGATGGCGCTACGCCTCACTCTGTTAATAAAACAATTCATTTATTGTTTGAAGTATAGTGTTTAAATGTTATACCACTATACTTCAATTATCAATAAGAAGTTTTTTGAAATCAACGCAAATTCTTCTGTTTTATTCAAAAATTAAAAACACCGCTCAATTTGAAAGATCCTTTGTGTTTTTGGTTCGGCAGGTTTAGATATCTCTTAAATTGTAAAATAACTTTAACAATTCATATAAAAAGTTTTTATTTATTGTCATTTCTTGTTAAATAGTTTCTGTTTTCTTCGAATCTTTTGCATATGAGTTTGTTAATAGAGATTATCTTTTAGATGAGGAAGGTACTCCCATATGTGGATCAGGAAGCATAACTTGTATGTTTCAGGCTCAAAGTAAGTATAATTATTACGAACATATATATATATATATATATATATATATATATATATATATATATATATATATATATATATATATATATATATATATATATATATATATGATCATTCGTTAGTTGCTTGACTGGGACGAATCCCCACTCATCCCTCATATTGGAGGACACATGTTTTGTCTGTTGGTCTGTTGGGCTTCCTCCCAGTCAAGCAACTAACGAATGTTCATTTTGGCGGAGACGCAGGTTGTTGAGCGTTCCACATGAGATTGTGAAACCCAACGGTCGGGGATGTATAACTCCTGACTACTGTTGTCTCAATGGACGCAATCCAAAGAAATAAAAAAAATTGTATATATATATATATATATATATATATATATATATATATATATATATATATATATATATATATATATATATATATTTTTTTTTTTTCTCTTTTATTATTATTATTATTTTTACCGTTTATTATTATTATTATTTTTTTATTTATTGGGACTTTCGGTCAGTAATTAAGTTTTAATTTTTTATTTTTGTATTAACGTTTCGGTTCAAACAATGAACCATCCTCAGAATAATTCCAGAATCCATATAACTTTTATAAAAAACACAAACTTACATTTAAAAACCTACCAATATTAAACAATTAATTTTTAAATTTTTTTAAATAATATGTGATAATTTTGTATAAAATTTATTTGACATGTTTGACTTTGACCTATTTAACAATTCTTTCACCTTTAAATTTTTCTATTATAAAATATCTAATATTTCACATAACAAATTCAAAACAATTAGGTTATAATAAAAAACAAAAATTTAAAGGTGAAAGAATTGTTAAATATGTCAAAGGTAAACATGTCATTTAAAAATTTTATACAAAATTATCACATATTATTTAAAAAAATTTAAAAATTAATTGTTTAATTTAATATTGGTAGGTTTTTAAATGTAAGTTTGTGTTTTTTATAAAAGTTATATGTATTGTAGAATAATTCTGAGGATATATATATATATATATATATATATATATATATATATATATATATATATATATATATATATATATATATATATATATATATATATATATATATATATATATATATATATATATATATATATATATACGACATATACGCTTTTTACATAAGGCTAAATTTCTTATTAATTTAGATGAACTTCTGAGACGCGAGGTCCAATCTGGACTGAATCGTGAAGATGACGACACCGAACAAGCGTCCGAGTGCGATTGTTTGCCCGGTTGTACATCTCTGGTGTACAATGCCGAAACATCTCAAGCAGAATTCAACTGGGCAAAAGTGTTCCAGTCTTACAAAGTTAATTTCAGTGAATTTCCCGGAGTCCAGATGACCAGAATCAACATTTTCTTCAAGGAGCAACAATTCATTACGTCAGAACGTAACGAGTTGTATGGTGAAACTGATTTTCTCGCTAATTGCGGTGGTATTTTGGGATTGTTTACCGGATTTTCATTTTTGTCGATCGTGGAGATCGTTTATTTCTTGTCTTTGAGGTTGATGTGTAACGTCAAGAAATACGGACGACATTATTGGTCTGGATCACCGGAATTAGTTAATGATGAAATGTATGTTCATAAGAAATAAGTGTTTGATGCCATATATAATACATTTTAACAAACGATTGTATTATGCTTAAGAATACTCCAGTATATTAACTGAAGCCGGATCTAATTCGAACACTTGTGAGTGTTTGTTTTATTCATGTCATCAAACCTTTTCCAAATGCATTATAGTCATTCAACTTAATAGTTATTAGCTCAGGAACAGGAAACTTTCAAAATCAGCTGCTTGATAAAATTTACCTATTAGAGATCTAATTCAAACAATTGTTGACCACCTGACTAAAATAGGTAAATTAAAAAAAAAAAAGATTAAATTCTGCGGGAATTTTTCATTTTGTAGAAAAAATATTCTTTAATTAGATATATTATCAATGTTTAAGGTTAAGGTTAAGTTCAAGAATGTTACAAATCACAAGATTTGATTTGATAATAATAGATAGAGGAAAAAAACACATAACTCTTGAACATTATATTATGGCAATTAGTGAATTTATTACTAAAATATATGTTTTCATACAGGGTGTCCTAAAAGTTGGTGTTATAAATATATTAATCACAATATATTGTATGATCGTTGTGGTATCATTGTGGCTTACAGCACATTTTTTTTTTATAAATATCATACACTAAATAAATGGTTGTAAAGTTGTTTAATTCGATAATAAATAATAGATCGTGATTATTATAGGAATTAATAAATATAAACACACTGATTGTGATTGTAATTGATGTATTTACAAAATTACAATAAAAAAAATTATACTTAGCATATTATTTTGTATTTCTCCTTCGTCCTTGACAAGCACTTGAACTGGATCTCACTTGTCTTTTTTCTTCTACGGTGGTGATGGTTCTTTGAGTCGTTTTTTCTTTCATTGGTGTCACAGCTGGTTGACCAGTACTAACTATTGGTTGACTGAATGGTGAAGGCTATAAGGAAGAACATAAAATATGTTTAATAAAAAATGGAGTATCTAGAAAATATTTTTGGGAACGTCCAGCTCTATGCCATGTGTGGATCCATAAGTAGATGTGGAGATATGGATAAGATGGGGTAGGTCAGTAAAGAACTATGCATATAAAATAAGATGAAGAAGAATCGAATAGAACTTTTAACAATGAAAACACTTACGATTTTTGATAGACGCGTATCTCTTGACACTGGTGGTGGACCTGCTGGAGTCCTAAATTGCCTTCTCTCTCGTTTTCTTTCATCTGCTTTGGCGCTCTCTGCTTTGACCGTATCTTTGGCAGCTTCCTTCTCCATATCAATCGCTGTATTGGTACACCACTCAACTCTCTTCTTGTGATGTATTTTTTCTAAAAGAAAAACGTATATATATATATATATATATATATATATATATATATATATATATATATATATATATATATATATATATATATATATATATATACGGAGCTCATCGGAATATATATAAGAAGTAAAACTGATTCTTCTGCATCAAATAAGAAAAGAAAAATATTTTCTTTGGACTGCAAACTAAACATTATTAAGAATTTCGATACAAAGCGATAAAAGTTTGTTAATTGGCAAGGAAGTTTGCTCTATCAGAATCGACAGTCAGAACAATTATAAAAAATTAAGAAAAAATTCTTGAAGCTGTAAAAATGCTCAACCTTTGAATTCAAGCATCATTCGTAAACGTCATGGTATTATCGCTGAGATGGAAACAATGTTGACATTATGGTGCGATAATCAAGTAAGAGTGAAAAACTATCCTGTTGATCAAAACACGGTGTGCTCTTAAGCTAAGGGGACTTTTGAGTTATTAAAAGAAGAAGCGGGGAGGTGGCCAAAGATAAAAACTTTAAACGGGTGATTCAACCGATAGAAAAGTCGCTGTAACTTGCATAGCATCGAATGTGAAGAGGCCGCAAGTACTGATAAATAGGCTGCGTCTCCCTATCCATTGAAACTCAAGGCTATGAACACAGAAAAGATGTCTATATCAGCCAAACCATATTCAACGCGGATGAGACTGGATTGTTTTTGAAGAAGATGCCTAAAAGAACTTTTATCATGCGGGAAGAAAAAACTTTTCCAGGTTTTTAAGGCTTCCAAAATCAATTCACAGTGATGTTTGGCGGGAATGCAGCTAGGGACTGTAAATTAAAATTTATCTTAGTTTATCTATCGAAAATTCAAGACTTAAAAAAAATAATCTGAAGCTGGTTTGCCCGTGATTTGGAAGTCAAATCCTAAAGCTTGGGTTTCAGTCTCCTTTTTTGAGGATTGGTTTGGTCATCATTTCATACCTGATAAGTGGAACGTTATTGCCAATTAAAACAAGGCCCATTTAAGGTGATGCTATTAATCGATAATGCATCAGGCCATTCTCCTACTGATTACTTTTCACTTACGTGTGAAACTACTAAACTGGAAATGGATTCAACATTAATTAACTGAAGCTAATAGTGCTCTATCATTTTAAACCGAGAACAATTTTCTAATCAGAGGTAAAAACAATATTTTTATACCCGCAACATTGAATGTCAACTTGCATATAGGAAAAAGTTAAGTGTCTTATTAATGCTCTAAATGGAAGAAAGTTCTGACTCGATCATTTTCTTTGGTAGACAACTTATTCATTGTGAAAACATTTGACAATACAAAACAACTCAGAGAACATTAAATTTCTTGTGAAAACTTTTATTCCCAAGAAGTTTTTTGGGTTTTTCCCCGCGATCTAAAACTCAAAAAATATCAAAAAATTCTGTTCTTATGTAAATAAAGAATCACTGGATAAAAAACAAAAAACCAAACGGAGATAAATTTCTCAGTGATTCTTTTCTGTAATAAATTAACCTAACAAAATTTTAAAAAATATAAAAATGTTCTAAAATAAATACAACACTAAAAAAATTACACTAAAATACCTACAGATCCAGCATTAAAAATAGAGAAACAAATTTACAATACATTATATAAACACAAACGTGAATTTATAGCTCTAGAAAGATCACAATTCAATAACACCAAAGATCACGATTTTAATGGTCTACGGAAAATACACAAAACTAATATACCACTTCGCCCTATAGTTAGTAGAATAGATACCCCATGTTATGAACTAGCAAAATATTTATTAAACATTTTAAATCCACTTTCGGGTAGAACAAATTCATATATTAAAAATACTTCAAACTTTTTAGATAAAATTTCGAAAATTAAAATTACAAACCAAAATTTAATGGTTAGTTTTGATGTGGTGAGTTTATTTACTAATGTACCAGCTGATAAATCACTTTTAATAATTAGAAAGAGATTAGAACATCACCCAACATTAAAAGACCGCACTAAACTAAACATAAATACAATTTTGGAATTATTAACTCTGTGCTTAAAAACCACATATTTTCAATTAGAAAATGATTATTATCAACAAAATTTCGGAATGCCAATGGGTTCTTCTCTTTCTCCTTTAATGAGTAATATCTTCATGGAGGAACTCGAGAATGACATATTAATTAAATCTCTTAAAAAGCCAATAATATAGCTTAGATATATTGATGATATTTTTGGTATATGGCAACATATCATTGATGATCTAAATATTTTTTTAGAAGATATAAATTCTCGATAGCTTACAATTAAGTTTACTTTAGAGATGGAGAGGGAGAATAAATTGCCATTTCTCAATACTTTGATATTAAAACAAAACAACACATTAAAAACTACAGTTTAGAGAAAACCGACAAACACAGATAGGTATCTCAATTTCTTTTCCAATCACTCAAAATCAGTCAAAATAGGAGTAATTAATAGTTTATAGGATAGAGCAAAACTTGTTTGTACCGACAGTGATACAATGCAAAAAGAAACAAATCATATCAAAGACAATTTAATAAAAAACAATTACCCAAAAAATTTCATAGATAAATCGTTTAAAACTTTTGATACTAGACAAAACAGACAAGTTATTATTAACAATAATAATAACTCTCAAACAATTAACCTCACAATTCCTTATATACGAGGCATTTCTGACACAATTAAAAGAGTAGGAAATAAATATAACATAAGAACGACATTTACAACAAAAAATACTCTTAGATCTCTATTAACAAAAACTAAACCAAACACACAACAAAATACCAAAAATGTGGTTTATAAAATTTACTGCGAATGTGGCAAATTTTATATAGGTGAGACATCTAGACCGTTAGATGTTAGAATAAAATAACCTAAAAACATTCTTAGAAAGGGCGATTTTAATAAATCTAGAATTTGGTAACACGCATGAGAATCAGGACATAAAATCAATTGGAATAATTCTAAAACGATATTAAAAGAATTGGTAACAAAATACTAATAAAAGATTAAAAGAAACTGCTATAATTAATTTAAATAAAAATAACTGTATTGCTATGCCTTCGGTAGATTTAAATTCAATATAGTTCTCGATATTAAAGAATACAATTAAAAACATTTAAGTATTTCAATACACAATCAGTACAGTAAACAATCACACAGTAAACCTTACCTATATATTTTTTTGGTAGTATGTCACTGTCATTAAAAACTAATTGTCAATGTAAGTATCACTGACATACACAAACAATATATTTACTTTCTATCTTTGCATTAAAACGGGAGGAGAAGACTTCCCGAAACGTTTAACGTTTAAAAGTTTGTATTTATTTTAGAACTGAACAGGCAAATTTATTACAGAAAAGAATCACTGAGAAATTTGTCTCCGTTTGGTTTTTTGTTTTTTATCCAGTGATTCTATACTTACATATGAACAGATATTTTTCGAGTTTTAGATCGTGGTGAAAACACCCAAAAAAAGAAAAAAAATATATGAACATGCCACAATCATTCAGACATTATTTAAAATGATATGTGACTTACTGTCAATTTTGATTTCCGCCTTAGGCTTGGTGGATTTAGCTGGCTCGTCTCCTTCCAACCTAATGTACGCTTCACTTCTTACGATAGCTTTTCCCAAGTTTCCTTGCAAGTCGTTCAAACTGAAACCGACACGGTGATCAACTTATCGCCATATTAGATATTTCACTTGTACATACCGTTCTTGTTTCTCGGCTTCTTGCTCCTCGAGGTCAATCAGCTTGTCCTCCATTATTTGGGATTTCAGTTCCGCCTTGGTCTGTACCTTGGTTTGTTCCTCTCGAAGATCGTTCAATCTCTTTTCTAACCTAATATTTTTTTGAAAGATTACAAGTCATACAAGTATAAAGATATATTAAAAAATAGTTGATCTAGCTTGTATGTTAGCTTTTCTGAACTATGGCTTAATAAATAGCTGCTCAATAAGAGTGCTAGAACTTTAACATTTTTAGAACAAATAATGACATATTTTTTTATGCCGTTCAAATGTTCTCCTCGGCTTTTCGTGGTCTGGTGGTAAGTATTCTGGAGACCTAATTTTCGATTACTCTTTTACATATATGGCGTGGTGTATTTTTGACCTGAATGTTTAAGATCAAGAATTGTTCGGGGTTTATTTCTGCAAACCAGGAAACCAGAGGACTTGCATCGGTCCCAATCTTGCAGTTATGTTTGTTCACAAACCTATTAAGCTAGAAGTGCGCTTCGTCAGAAAATATAATTTTTTCCCCAAAATAGGGGTCGCTTTTCAACTTCCAATTTCTATGCGCTGTTGAATCGTATATTCTACTATAGTGACTAGACACAATGTACTGAATATAGCGATCTATGACAATTACATTTCAAACAGTGTTGCCGCTATTACGTTTCAAAGTTCTGACATTCTTTTTGAAAAACTTACCTCTTGTTTTCTTCAGCTAATCTACCTCCTTCTATCTTCAACCACTGTAACCTGTGGAAGGTTTCTTGTCGTTTTTGTGCATCGGCATCTTCAGCATCTCGTTTAACCTAGCAGAGAACAAATTTCACTCGCGAGGTAAACAATAAAAAACAATACACTCACCAATACGGGAATTGGTGATACGTAATTCAGATATTGGTCTTTGTCATGGGCGTATCTCTCAAAATCAAAATCGTGAATCATCTGAAAGATCTGGCTGATCATCCAGAGAGTTTTTTCATAATACAAGTCGTATCGTTCGTTGTAGAAATTCATCGTTTGAATTTGCTCATTGACCAAGACATCACTGACATCTTGAGTCATCGTCTCGTAAACTTTGGTTACCATTTTTCGAAATGACGCTAAATCATCCTCCATAACTTTTCTCATGACTTCACCTGAAATATGACTTCGATGATTTAGGCAGTCTCATTTGTCTGTAGATGTTTAATATTCACCGTTATCGCTGGTGTGTTTTGAGACTAAATTCACGAATTCCTGAACTTTGATCTTCGGTTTGGATTGGTTGAGATATTTGATGATGCTAACCAGTTGTTTTTTGTCTTCGCCTTCAGGATTGTTTCGTCTGATCACTTTCTTTTTGATGTCATCAAAGTTGATTTCTAAGGTACGATAATTGGAATTTTTTACTCACGGTACTCAACGATTTTAGATCAAGGCGTTTACAATCAGAAAACTGTTACTAATAAAACCTGTCATTGATATAATAACATATACTGAGAATCAAAGGGAAAATCTATGGGTGTGGTATTTTGCGGGATGATAGAAGAAAGTTAACTTTTGCATCAGAATGCAATTATCACCCCAGGTCGTATCTACAAGTCGCCTAAAACTTAAGTTCCAGCAAAACAATGTCAACCTGCACAGAGCTCATTAAAAAGTGCAGTTTATAGAACAGATTTTCTATAGAATATGTATGATATAGTATTGGTTACTCTTGAGCGATTGCCATGTCTGTATATTTTGCCAAGTCTCACAGGTAAGAAGATATCGTCATGGTTTATATACAAATTATAATATAATTTCGATAAAATATGCTTTTATAGGGTTGAGTGCTGCCAGTTTACAAGTTTTCAGCATTTCAATAGGTGGTTTACTATGATAAGCAGTCCGTGGCGGCTCGTGGGTTTTTAAAGTGGGAGGGCGTAGAAGAGAATAGTACAACTGAAGATTTTTTCGCTTTCTGCTTCCTCCTTTTAACTTTTTGTACTATTGAAATCCTATAAAGGGTTTACTATAAATTTTTTACCGTGATAAATGCTAGAGGGGCGGTGCCACAATGCCCTCCCTCACGAGCCGCCACTGTAAACAGTGTAAATGATGCTTTCATTACATAAGGGCTATATATAAAGGGTCTACCATTAGGGATGATGGAACTTTGACAGTTCGTGGCCATATTTGTTTACCGATCTTTGACGTCTCTTGTCAGTTGTTTTCCAAAAGGTTTGCAATTGAATCATGGTTCGTTTCACGTTAGAAGAACATTTGGAAATTGCCCAGTTTTATTACGCAAATTCGCGGTCTCCTCGTGCTACTCAACAATTCAGAATTATTGTGGTATTCGTCGTGTTGGTCCTTCTGAACAGGCTATTGATCGTGTTATTAGAAAATTTAAATGTGAGCTTACTCTCCACGATAGTGTAGTTCCTGTACAACAAGAAAACCCAGAAGGGTTAAGAATATTGCCGGCGTTCAAGTAAATGTAGCCGAAAATGACAACGTCTCGGTTGCTTGTCGCTTGCCAATGACCACCTGGCGAATTTTGAGGTTTGCATCCGTATGAGATGACCATAGTATTCGTCGTGAATTTGCCGATTGGGCCCTGAAAAATTATGGAAGCCGACAACGAATGTTATCGCACGATAATCTTCTCCGATGAGGCCCATTTCTGGCTCAATGGCTTCGTCAATACACAAAATTGTTAGTGTTGGTGCGAATCTAATCCACACATGATTCATTAAAGTTCTTTGCATCCGCAAAAGATCACAGTTTGATGTGCATTTTGGCATGGAGGAGTCAGCGGTTATTTCTTCAAAATTGAGAAAGGAGCCACCGTTACCATCAATACCGAGCGTTACAAGCCAATGCTGGAAGATTTTTTTTCCCGAAATTTGATGGAATTCATGTGGGTAATCTTTTTTTTTCAACATATATATATATATATATATATATATATATATATATATATATATATATATATATATATATATATATATATATATATATATATATATATATATATATATATATATATATATACATATGTTTTTTTCAATAAGCCTTCGATCAGTGCGTTCTACTTATGACGTCTAGTTATGACATACGGAAGTGAAACCTGGACACTCACATAGCAATCAATCCAAAAACTTCGGGTTCAGGCAGAATGTTACGAGCGGTCCTGACTGCTACGAGCATTCGCCGTATGATGGCGTGAGTTGTGTGCGATCACGACCCGTCATTAAAATGGGCAGTTGATCTGGTCTGGCCCCGATTGCCTCTCCTAATTGCTTTCCTTGCGTTCGTCTAGAGCTCGGCTGATGACGGCTGAAAGGCTAGAAACCGGTCCCGAGAGACACGTGACGTCGCATGGTTGACAGTTCGGAGAAGTCGATCGGTGGCACCACGTGGAGAAAGGGTGAAAGATTTCTGTAATATTTTCCCTCCATGGTTCCGTTACGCTACCTTGTGGGCATACATATATATATATATATATATATATATATATATATATATATATATATATATATATATATATATATATATATATATATATTGCATATATATATATATATATATATATATATATATATATATATATATATATATATATATATATATATATATGCAATGTTAGATTTCTTTGGATAGCATACACCCAACTGCGTCTCCGCCTTTCTGTTGGCCAAGCAGCAACAATAATAATGATAATTTTTTTAACTAATACATATAATTGTAAAAAGATGGGCGATTATTAAAGCATCCTAAATTTTATTGTGAAATTAAAATTTTGTTCTTTAAAAGTGGTCATTTATAAAAATATGTTAATGACTTAGTTAAGATGAATTAGATAAAGATGTTAAGACGATAAAAGCTTCAACGACTTTATCACATCAAAACCACTAAGTTTTTTTCGATCTGGGTCTCGACAGTTGCCTGAAAGGTGGTGCAAGTCAGGAAGATTACTTCAAAGATTAAGTTTGTTTTACCTTTTTTATAAGTAAATATCAAAGGTAGTCAAAAAGGGTGAGAATTAAGTTGATGACCTAATACTACTAACAAAAAACCTTTTTTTTTCTATATGCATATTTAAAAGAGCACAGCATGTTAAAGTATGTTTGATGAAATTAAGATAGGGACAAATTAGTTATGAAATATGCAAACCGCTTGGCGCTGAATAAATATGTCATTTCTGCTCTCTTTATTTATAAATTAATTTAACGCTCACACGTAATAAAAAGGCACGTCCGCGTGCCTAGTAATCGTACTCATGAACGAAAAATTAACTATACGTTATCCTACATAAAGTTGAATGTTTTAATTTGAATGAGTGTGTTATACAAAAATTTTTTCTAATGGGCCGTTCAAAAAGTACTTATTTTCACAAAGAAATGGCATTAGTTTAGGATAGGTTTGGTTTATATAAAGACAATTGAGCAACAAATGCAAAATGCAACAATATAAACGCAAACCAATGTAAAACTTTGCCAAATTTCGACATTTGCGACTGCGCTACAAATGTTAAACTCTTCGTCAAATGTGACATCCACAAACATGGTCACATACGATGTCTCGAAATTTGATGTTTGTGGATCGAAAATCTTTTCTGTAGTTTTACCTGAGAATAGTAATTGCAACCCAACTGAAGTCCCGTCTCTCAACCCATCTCTCGAGGTACTGAGTCTTCAGGGAGCAGACATATACCATACCATCAAGAATACCATACCAACGGTGGGGTGTGTGATGATACTCAGCTATTGTTGTCTCATTGGATGCAGTCCAAGAAAATCTAACGTTACATATATACGCCATCCGACGGGAAATCGGCGAAAACATGGGTTGTTGGCTGTGGATAGGATCTCCCTATTCTTGATGGTGTGGTGTGTATATAGTCCCTGAAGAGTCTGTACATTTGAAGGGATGGGCGGGGCTCATTCCCAGTCAAATAAACAACATATATATATATATATATATATATATATATATATATATATATATATATATATATATATAATAAATAAAATACATAAAATAAAATTCCTATAGACATACACCAATTGCTTCTTAAAGGGGCTATGCTAAGTCGTGACACTGTATACTTTAATAAGTTGGAATGGAAAAACGTTTTTTTGTGTTAATAATTGAATATTTTAGTCAGGCGCGTCTCCTCGATAATATTTTTTAATTTCTTAAAAAAAAATTAAATCAAATTATTTAATCGCAAAGATTTTTACGTAAAAAAGGTCCTCGTAGTTTATTTCGTTAGGATAGACCGTTTTCCAGAAAATTGATTTTTTCTAAATCGATGCCTGATTACATGGATAGTGAAATGCATCTTAATAATTAAGTAGGAGGCTGTCATTGTTAATTTTTGCCTTTGACATTCCGTAACCATAACCTACGGTAACTGGACCACTTACCGAATAAAATCTAGATTTTTAATTTTTAATTTAACTGCAAAATGAACCATTAGTCCTTCAAAGAAATGGCGAATATGCATTTTATGTTTGGAAAGGTGAATGGTAACGCGTGTGAAGCTAGAAGATTGTATACAAGAGGCTTTTCCCGGAAGAGTACTTCATTGTATAGAAACATTTGCAAACCTGCATAGAAGATTATGCAAAAAGGGATCTTTTATGCCATCCAAATATGACTGCGGAGAAAGCCGGAGCACCAGAACTGTAGAAAATAAAGAACGAATTTTAGAAAATATAGCAAAAAACCCAGGAATAAGTGTCAGGCGAATTGCTGTTCAAGAAAGCATTCCTAAAAGTACCGTGTGGGAAATTGTTAGAGAGCAAGTGTTCTATCCGTATCATTTGGAGTGTTCTATCCGTATCATTATTTCGATCCTTATTGCCATATGATCTGGACTTCTTTGTCTTCAGAAATGCAAAACTCGATTAGCTATTGGATCGATTGGCTAGTGGATTTATTCCCTGAGAGAGTGATTAGTCGCCGAGGGGACATAAATTGGCCACCGAGGAGTCCAGATTTAACATCTGCTGATTTTTTCCTATGGGGCTTCTTAAAAAGTAAGGTTTTCCACCGATTACCATCTAACTTAAATGTTTTAAAGGAAATAATAACAGAAAAATCCACGCGATTCTAAGAGCGATGCTCCAGTGAGTGATTGAAAATTTCAGTTTCGGGCTAATGAGTGTGAAGAAGCGGATGGTGCGCACTTACGGATGATTTTTTTTTCTTAAATAAAAATTTAGAAACTACTCTGTAATTTAACCGCAATTAAGCAAGTTTGAATTAATTCTGTTGTTTTATTTTTCAAGTATCAAACAAGATTCTGAGACACTCCTTATTTGTAGTTTCTAATAAATAATATATTTGTTATTAAATGTTTATTAAATTCACTCTTATGCCTTATTTCTCAACTAAAGAAACCAATTTATTTATTTATTAAACATATGTCATATAGATTTATAATAAATTTTAACAATACAATGCAGCAATTTAAATTTAAACAGAAGTATACGTTTTTATTTGAAAAACTGTAGTTAACTTCGGGATCGTTCTTTAGTATTGGTTGGTTCCGTTGGTATGGTTCGTCTTTGTGCTTTAATTGACCTGGCACCCTTCCTCAGTGAAATGGTTTATGAGTGATTAGAACAGCTGTGATTTATGCCGTTCTTTCAACTTTGTTGGCTTTATATTAACTTTTCACGAATGATCAGCAAGCATCTTGGCTGCGGATAACCTGATTGGTATGGTTTTATTGCGTTTTCGATGTTGGTGAAGAAATTAACAGAAAGTATGTTTATATTTATCTTATGTGAGGAGTGGTAAGTGGCATCACCTAGCGCCAACTACCGACAAAAATTCGCAATAGACCTATGAATCGTACTGCGGACAAACACACTAATTGCCCACGTAGAGCATGAGTAAAAAATTAGTCTTCTATCAAATGTTCTTTCGTTGAATCGATCATACCGGCTATTATAACTATCAATCGAAAAATTTTAATTTATGGTGATTACGTTACCTTTTTTCTTTCCTATGATGCTCAGAGGAGGCAACTCGAATCCGACATCTTTCTTGGCAGTTTTATCACCGGCTTTTTCGCCTTTTTTCGATTTCGTATTAGTTGCGGAGCCCGCTTGACCCGCTCTTGTCGCCGAGATCCTCCTGGAAGATGACGTACGCATCTGACTTCGGCTCGATGAGCTAGGTGGCTTGATTACTCTCGACATAATCTAGATATGTTAATGTTTAATTAATGTCTAAATAAATTATGTAATTAATTAATTAATATATATATATATATATATATATATATATATATATATATATATATATATATATTTGAAATAATGTTTTATATAATAATATGCGGCCTATCGTTGCAACATTTATAAAATAAATATTGTTGGAACTCGATAAGGGATTTGTTATATGGTTGAATCTCCATGCTTGACACCATCGGATTTCCACCTTTTTGATTCATGTTCATTTTTGATTATCTATATTTTTTAATTGGAAAGATGAACTAGACTTAATATATTGGGTGGGGCCAGTGTCACGCTACCATTTTATTTTGATCCCATTTATTTTTCTTGATATTTGTGACCGTTTTAATTTGGCAGTTGGGTAGGGTATATATATATATATATATATATATATATATATATATATATATATATATATATATATATATATATATATATATATATATATATATATTATTAGGTGCGTATAGACCCGGTTGGATCACGCAAAGCATCCTGACTCATTTTCGAGTGTTCTTTCTGATCCTCCACACCTCTCTCATCCTTTCTCCGTGAATTCTCTTTCTCTCCTCCATCCACTTTGTACCTGATCTCCTCGAAACTTCGCTCTCTGATGCAACGTTTCACATATGTATTTTGTGTATGTACGTTCTTCTATCCTCAATCTCTGTCGGCCCCATTTGGGCCTTTCCCAGATCAGGTCTGACTTGTGCGATCCATGGTACTGTTAACTTGACTCCTTATATGTACGTAAGAATTCTATTGGTGAGTCTTGTCGTTGGGAGTTTGATATGTCCATGGGAGTTTGATATGTCCATAGAATTTCAATCTTCTTTTCCTTATGTCCGCCGCTACGTTGGACATGTGACTATCTGTGGTCTTTCTAGAATGTAGTCTGTATCCTTCCTCTGTCAGTTTTGGGCCGAGAATTTTAGTCATAATTTTGCGTTCTTCTTTTAGTATGTTTTCTATGCCGCTTTTTGTATGGAGTGTAAGTGTCTCGCTTGCGTATAGTACATCTGGTTTGATTACTGTATTGTAGTGTTTTATTTTTGCTTGTCTGGATAGGCATTTCTTATTGTAGATATTGTGTGTCTTGCCGTATGCTCTCTTCATCTTCTGCAATCAAGTCTTCTCTGCTATCTTCTCTCCTCCTGTGGGTTCAAGGATCTCGCCCAGGCATTTAAAGTGAGTGACCTTATTTATTTTGCCGTATTTGGTGTTCAAGTTTTGGACATTTAATTTGGAGCAGAAGAATTCGGTTTATGGAAAGGATATTTGTAGGTCAACTTTCTCTGCACATTCCTTGAGGACTTCGATCTGTTTGGTTGCCCTTTTTTCATTGTCTGCCAGTATAGCTAGGTCGTCTGCAAAGGCTAGGCATGATATTTCTATGTTGTTTTTGGTTCGTCCGAATCGTAATGGTTTCCAGTGTCCTTGATTTTTTAGTTTCTTTTCCCATTCTCTTATGACTTTGTCCAGAACCAGG
Source organism: Cosmopolites sordidus (assembly GCA_031761425.1). NCBI lineage: Eukaryota > Metazoa > Arthropoda > Insecta > Coleoptera > Curculionidae > Cosmopolites > Cosmopolites sordidus. The sequence goes on from JARFXV010001576.1 coordinate 37,116, forward strand.
TTGAAGAAGGGTGGGGATAACCCATCTCCTTGGCGTACTTCGGTTTTAATCAGGGAGGGTTCGGAAATTTCTCTCATAAATTTCACTTTAGAGATTGTGTTGGTCAGTGTCTGCTGCAATCGTAGTGTTTTGAGGTCGAGTTCTTGTTCTTCTAGGATGTTGAACAGAGATTTTCGGTCAATGCAGTCGTATGCTTTCTTGAAGTCAACGAACGTGCAGATGATTGGGACGTTCCTGATAGCTTTGTATTTCAGTATTGTTTTTAAGTTAAAGATTTGTTCAGTGCATGAGCGACCAGGGCGAAAGCCTGCCTGGTACTCGCCAATTTTGTGTTCTAGTTGTTCCTGTGTTCTCTGGAGAAGGCATGCTGAGAAGATTTTGTAAGTGACTTGTAGTAAGGAGATTCCTCTGTAGTTGTTCATATCTGTTATGTCTCCTTTCTTGTTCATCGCGTGTAAAAGAGCACATTTCCATTCATCTGGTAATTTTTCTGTTTGCCAGATGTTCGTGATAATTTGCGTGAGTTCCCGCAGTGAGTTTGGTTCGGTTGGAGTTTTGGAGGTTTAGTTATATATATATATATATATATATATATATATATATATATATATATATATATATATATATATATATATATATATATAAATAACCCGAAACTCTACATCAAACGGGAGTCGGGCGAAAGGCCAGATTATGCCAGTTCTGGCAAAAATAAGAAAAAAAAACCATCACCGTGTTAAGTGATAATATACATATTTTTGAAAATCTTGAAATTCGACACTCTAGGCAATATATTTAGGTATTGTGATCACAAATTTCCCAATTTTTCAGTATTATTTTTTATAACGTGATCCTAAATAACTATGCTATTAATTACAGTCACAAATCAAATAATGAATGTTGTTAATTTATTAAGTTTAAGTTTATTATTTTGTAAGTAAGTAAAAAAAAATCATTGAGTCGTGGTTTAAAAAATTGTCAGCTAACTTTGACACTTCATCTTTAAAAAAATGTATTACACTACCCTGGGCAAGTTATTTCAAAAGATGGCCCATTTGGTCAAGATTTTAAAATGGTACAACAATTGGTACTTTTTCTTACCCTGGTGAAGTCCGTTTTTAAGCATAAAAAATCAATGCCTTCAAGTATCCCCACAGAAAATAATTGAGATAATAGAAATCTGGTGAACGTGGTGGCCAATGTACTGGTCTACCACATCCTATCCATTATCCTGGATAAAGCCTAAATATATCCTTTCCATCATCCTGTCCCATCAAAAAATTTCCTAGTATCCCTAGTATCTCTAGTGTCCTAGTATCCCTGCTCAGATATCGATAGAAAACTTGTCCTGATGCCTCGATTCGAAAAATTCAAGTGGATTTTCTTCCGCCCACACATGAGTATTGTGAAAATTAAAAATTCCATTGCGTGTGAATATAGCTTCGTCTGTAAAGAGAATGTTCTGTTCAATATTATCATTTAAACGCAATTGCCCTCTTAACCACAGGCAAAACTGGATTCTTTGTGGCAGGTCATCAGGTTATAAGGCTTGAAATTTCTGCAAATGAAATTTTCCACGCGGAACTTTTAGAAGAAATGCTTTCTTAAACAGCAATTCGTCCGACACTTATTCCTGGGTTTTCTGCTACATTTTCTAAAACTCGGTCTTCATTTTCTACAGTACTGGTGCTCCGGCTTTTTCCACAGTCATGTTTGGAAGGCATCCTTTTTCCATAATCTTCTATGCAGGTATGTAAACGTTTCTGAACAAGGAACTACTCTTCCGGAAAAAGCATACAATCTGCATACAATCTTCTAGCTTCACACTCATATTCGCTTTTCCGTACATATAATGCGTATTCGCCATTTCTTCGAAAGAGTAATGGGCCATTTTGGCCTTTATTGCGTAAATGGTCCAGTTTTACGAAACGTCACATAATCCTCCTACATAATTATTTAGATGCATTTCGGTATCCATCGATATGCAACGATTTAGAAAAAGTCAGTTTTCTGGAAAACGGAAGGAAGGTTTTCTGGGAGACCTAAAAATCTTTGTAATTCAATAATTGGATTTAGAAAAAATAAAAAATATTACAAACAAAAAGTTATGGCAGCATATACCAAGGAGACGCCCCTATATGTGACGCCCTGAGTAAAATATTCAATTATTAACACAAAAACGTTTTTCCATTCCACTTATTGAAGTATACTGAGTTTCATGACTTTAACATAAACTGTTTCGAAAATATTGCGAAAAAACCGTCTTCAGATTTCCTCCTTTAAGGGGCTCTAGCCCCTTTAAGAAGCAATTTTTGGGGTATGTTTATAGGCACTTTCTGATGTTTTAATCCCTAGAGTCACCTCCCAAAATATTTCGGCGTTATTTGCGGACACCCTGTATATTATCATCTCGTCTCCATCTAGTTATTTATAAACCTATTCCAGGCCTTTCTATTCTGTGTTAGTCTTTTTTCTTCTGCCCACGTTTTTTCCTTTCTTCTATAAAATCTTTCCCACCACTCTCTGTCCCAGGTTTGTTTGGATCTTCCTCTCTTCATTTTCCCTCGTGGTCTCGTTTTCCATACCTTCTTAACTTGTATTATCTATTGTCTATATCTATTGTATAATGCCATTCTTTGGAGATGTCCCCATTATCCCAGTTGTCGTTGTTATATTCTTCGAATGATTCTATGTCCAAATTATCTCTAATTATTTAATTTCTAATTCTGTCCTTTCTTGTTACTTTCTTTTCGTTTCTTAGGTATTTCCTTTCTACCGCTCTTATTTTACTTTTTTCATCTCGGTTCGGTACTCAGAGCTCAAAAAGTTCGGTACATCCATATTATATGTTAAGATAGATCTATATATTGTTTTGTATATTTTCATATTTATCTGTCTTGTTACTTCTTCTTTGTTTATGAAGCTTGCTCTTTACTCAAGCCAATTTCGGGTTTATTGGTCTTTTCTAACATTACACCTAGCATTTGGAAATTATTTACATGCTCTATCTTTTCGTTGCCTAATATTACTTTGATTTCTGTTTTTTTCTGGCGGGACAATCGTACTTTTAATTTCGATTTGTTCAGTTTGATTCCGTTTGTTAACAGCACCTTATTCCACACTTTTAAGTTTACACCGGATATGTTGATAAAAATTATGGAAAATGTGTTAAAAAGGGCACAAAGTTTCATTGCTGCCAACGGCTCACGTTTGTTTGACATAATTTTCAACAATTAATGAATTAAAAGTTTAAAGGCGAAATTTAACATTTCAAAAGAAAAAATAAATCTGTTTCTTTTAAAAGCTCTATATAATTAAAGTAGTAGCATAACCCTTGCCTCACCCTGTACTATTGATTAACTATAGCAGTTGAAGTTAATAGTACTCTCTTATTAAGTAGCAAGTATTTCATTAGTAAGATAATTAATTTAGTACTTTTTCAAATGTTCTATAGTGCAGAAAAATGGAGCTCCGTGAAGACACTGTACGATGAATTAAATTCATTCAGAAGTTGCTTTAGATATAAGCCAGTATATCAAACACTTCACTTTCAACAACTTTAAAAACTCAACTACTTACTCAAGTAAATTATAAGCAGGGACAAATCCTTCTCAAAGCACAACACAGAGCCGAAACTAATATTGCGGTAGCTATGCAAGCAATGAGAGTTCCATTCATTTTCTACGTTCAACTTATGACAAAAACACTAATAATAATATTGCATTTTCACTGCAAAGTTCTTATTTTGACTGAAAATTTTGAAAATTCGGCATTACACACTAAACAGCTAATTGTTACTGGTAATTTTTTTAGGTATCTGTCAAAATGACATAAACATATTTTTAAATGATTTGTTAATTACCTGCAGTCACTATTAACAGAAATTTTAAATTATAAGATATTTTATCAAGTCAAACCTTTTGACTGTCAATTATTAATTTTTAAGCAATATTTCTGTTAATTTATATTTAAATGAAATAATTAAAATCGTTTCATAAAATGTTTGTTGAACTAAACGTGAATCCCTTGTATAGATATAATACATTTCAAGAACAGAGAACATTTCAACTCCCCCTCTTTGAACAGTAATGGTTACTATGGCAACCGATTGTGTACACATGCCATCTACAGTTCGAATTGGATTCAGTAATTTTTTTTTTTTTGATTGAGTTTGACAGAAAGAATTTTTGTGAAATGAGTGAAGCTGCTGAAGGAGATCTTTTACAAGGTAGATATATTTATTGATTGATGGGCTAGCTAGGAGCTAGGTGAGGATTGTTGTTAAGTTGTATTTGTTTTGTGTTTGTAGCTATTAAACAATCTTTACAAAAGGATGGAACTTTGGGACGGTTTAAAGGTGAAATAAGAGCTGCCATTCTGAATATACTAAATACAAATTCAGACTCGGAAAAGACTCCTAAAATACCAGAAGAAACTAGGTTAATAAATGAACTGATACGAGAATATCTATCGTGGAATGGCTATCTGTATACTGAGCAAATATTGTCTGCAGGTAAAGTACATTTCATTTCAAAATATAATATGTGCGAAATGTTTTTATTTTTAAGAATCAGGACAATCTGGTGAAAGAATCGGCAGGGATATTTTAACGACAAAACTAGGTGTTCTGGATGATACAAAAACAGCCAAAATTCCTTTGCTCTACTACATTGTATCAGCTTTTCAAAATGCTGATTAAACTTAAAATATTTTTTCTATATAATAAGTATTTGTGAATGATGTGCATGAGGAATAAAGCATATTATGTTGTTTTATGTATTCTTTTTTACTAACGGATGTAAAACAAACATAGAGTAATTTAGATTGTACAGAGCCTTCATTTAATCTTGTAACCCAGGTTACTAACGAGTTATTTAAACTTAGGAACTTTACTAGAATTAAGATTACTAGAATTTCCGTTAGATAATGTCATCGAGATTTGCTCGTCGTAATTTTTATTAGTTTCTATGCTTTCTGAATAACAAAAAATATATTAAAATCACCTCTTAGACACAAACGCTTATTTAAAAGAAATAATTTTCGCTGTTTGCATTTTATCAACAATATTTTTCATAAAAAATCTGACATGTGCTGCTCTTCTTTTTTCTTTCCTGGCATGAAGTGGTTTTAATTTTTTTTTTACTTTAAGTTAAAAATAGTGTAAGACTTGTCAAATGTTCAATAATTCAAAGAAAAAGATTTATAAAAACTTTTAAAAAACCAATAAACGTATGTCGTTGTTTAGGACAATTAGTGATTTCGTGTTAGTGATCATTACCAACTTGTAATGTTGGTTGTCTACATTTATAGGTCACGTGGATCTTTAATCATGAAAAAACAGTGGAAGATATATGACAACAAATAAATATCTTTTTTTTTTCTATTTCCTTTTAATCGATTTCAAATAATCGATTTTTTTCATGTTGTTATACTATTTAAAGATCAAATAAAATGATGTTAAAAAAATTACTCATTTGGATGCGTCTAAAGGTATTTCCCCCTTTATGGGTAAATATACGACAAAACAAAGTAATTTTTTCAACTATAAACTTGTTTTAACAACTTTTGAATTAGCCTAGTATTGGCAGAATCAGAATTGAAATGGTGAAAGACTTTAGTTTTATTTGGCTTTACAATCATGATAACATTAATGACTCTTTTTGAAACAAAAGCGAACATAACCTATAAAATAAGGTCGAGCTTCAAAAATAGATAACAGTCAGGTGGAAAAATGGGGGAGTATGAACAAAGTAGAATTTCATAAGGCAACATTTTCTCATCTATAATAGGATTAAAATTTCCCTTTCATTAATTAAGCTTTGATTCTTTATTAAGTAAGGTGTGACACACACACATCATTTCCTGATGATGTTAACCTGATTAGCGAAACAGGAGTGGAATAGTGTTTTGTGCGTTTAATCGAACGCGTATTGAGTAATTTAATGCATGTCTTGGACCGCTGATATCTCTATTCTGCTTCCCCTACCCCCTATTCGTCCCTTTATGATTCTCCTTGTTATCCCACCCACTTTGATCCCACCCCTGATCTCTCACATAGTCTACAATATCCAGATCTTGAGTTTAAAGTTATACGCGATATTCCAGTTTCCATTACAATTCACAGCAAAAAATTTCCTTCTTTCGAATATTACAAAGATATCTTATATTTTCTTTGTGGGGGCCTAAGTCTCGCGGCCATGAATCACAACCAGCCGAATGCATGTTTTATAGACTTTTACTTTCGTTCGTGTTTCTTTGTACAAGTTTAGATCTTAGGAAATCGAGCGGATACAAGTTAAATATATATATATATATATATATATATATATATATATATATATATATGTATATATATATATATATATATATATATATATATATATATATATATATATATATATATATATATATATATATATATATATATATATATATATATATATATATATATATATATATATACGGCTCTACATTTCGTTAGGACTTGTAGCCGCTCAATTCTTTTGAGCTCTAGAAACCCATTTCTTGTGAGCATCCTCTTGATGAGTTAGTCCACGTTTCTTCATTCTTGACTCATTCTAATCTATTGTTTGTCTTTGCCCCTTCCGTTAGTTTCTTCCACATATCTTGGCCCTGTAAATTTTCCCACCATTCTTGTATTTCCAATTTTCTTATGTCTTCCCGGAGCTTAATCCTCCCATCTACTTTTCGGCCTCCCCCTTCTTCTGTTAACATCTGGTCTCCAAATTGTAATTCTCTTAACTACTTTGTTACCTTCCATTCTTCTTATAGGGCCAAACCAGCGAAGTCTTTGCACTTTTATGCTCTTCACTATATCTTCTCCTTTCAAAATGGTTTTTATTTCAAAATTCATTAACCTTCTTCTTCTAGCTTGTTAAATTCATTATCTTTGCACCATAGGTCACCACCGGTCTAATAGCTGCTTTATATACATTTATTTTTGTATTTATACTTATGTTTTTGCTTTTTATAATGCTTTTGAATATATAAAAGGCTCTGTATTCTGCGATCTATCTCTATGTTTCTGTCGTTTTTGCTATTTATTATTATTCCTCAATATTTAAGTTTTCCACTACTTCAAATTCGTAATTTCGTATTTCTACTGATCTGGTTGTAACTGTTCTATTTTCTTTCCTTATTTCCATACATTTGTTTTTTCTTTGATTTATTGTGAGGACTCTTTTCTTTGCTTCTTATCCAATTTTTTGGATTGTTTTTTCCAGGCTTATTCTGTCTCTAGCTAGCACAGTAAGATCGTCTGTGTATGCAACTGCTTGTATCTTTTTATTGATTACTGTTCCCGTGAAATTACACTTTTTGATTACTGCATCCAGTGTCAATTTAAACACTGTTGTTGATAGCCTATCTCCCTGTCTCACTCCCAAATTATTCTCAAAATCCTCTGTTTCTCCTTTCGCTGTTCTAACTACTGCTTGTGAATTTTTCATTGTCATTTCTCATTAGTCTTATTAGCTGACTCGGTATTTTCATGTCCGTCATAGCTTTTATTACTTGTCCCCGTTTCAGACTATTGAGAGCTTGCTTGGCATCAATATACACTATTTGTAATTTCATTCCATATTCCTGAGATTTTTCGATTATTTGCTGTACTATATATACCGCGTCTATGATAGATCTGCCAATTTTTGCTTCTGTATACCCCATTAATCTATTATTTATTATCGTGGTCAGTATCTTATATCAACACTAAGTAAGGTAATCCCCCTGTAATTTGAACAGTCTTTTGGATCTCCCTTGTTATAAATAGGCATTATTATCCATTTTTTCCACTCATAAGGCATTCTTTATTTTTTCCAGATGTGAATTATCAGCTTAAATATCCTTCTTCCCCGTATTTTATCACGTCATTGACTATACTACCCAATTAATCTGCTCTATTTAATTTACGTTGAGTTATTATATCATTAAATTCTTCTTCTGTGGATATATCCAGTTCTTCTTCTTCTACATTGCCTTCCAGGTTCCCATCCTTTTTCCCCTTCCGTCACCGTTCTGTTATCTGTTAATATTTTCTTAAAATGATTCGCCAATTCGGTGCTACTTATGTTTGTCGTGTCTCTTTTCACACTTTGTCTTTTGATATATTGATCTGTATAATTTTATGTTTTTCTTATTATCTTTTTCTATTGTTTACATCATTTTCTCTGTCCATCTAGTTTTATTAGTTTTTACTAGTTTATTGCTGCTTTTTTCTAATTTCGTGATATGTCCTGTGATCTACATCACTCTCTGTTCTTAACCACTTCAATCTAGCAGCCCTCTTTCTCTGCGTTCTTCGTCAAACCATTCCTCCCTTCTATGGATTTTTCCCCATTATCTTATCTACGACGTACTCAATACATCTTTTTATATTACTGCATTCTATTTCTATGTTTTTGTCTTATGGACTGTCTGCCAGTCGTTTTTTTACTTCTTCTTCGTATAGTCACTCCTTATCTGTTATCATCTTAATGCTCCATCTTCTTTCGTTTGTTTGTGAATTCACTCCACATACGATTTTTAGCTTAAGCTTCGCTATCAGTAGAATACAGTCTGTACCCACGTCTGCTCCTCGGAACGATCTTACATCTTGTATCATTTTTTGTCTTCTTTTCTCTATGAGGATGTGGTCTATCTGGTTTGGTCGTTCTGTTTGGGATTAGCCATGTTACTTTATGCTGCGTTTTGGGTTGGTATTTTGTGCTAAGATCTTAGGAAATGTTAGACCTTTATTTTATTACGTCTCTCTTAATTATATTTCCAATCGTGTTAATGTGGTTACTATCTATTTTTCTTTATTTATCACTGGTCCATTTACGTTTACATCTGTTTTTCTGATGACTTTGTTCAATACTATATTAAACAGGACTGATTCCAATCCATTTCCTTACTGCAAACCTTCTCCGATCTCAAATTTTACCGTGGTGAGTTGTTGGTCTATGGAAAATCCATTATACAGTTCCAAATCAACATTATCAAATTGGTTAATTTTATTATACTTTACTCGACGTAAATTTACAGCTATCGTGTAGACTAACCTCGACATTTACAATTAGATAAGCCAACCGGTTATGATTAGCAGGTCCTCGGCAACGATGTCATTTTTTTGACCTGTCACTCTGTAACGTCTAAATTTTTTTGTGTTTATTCAGAATTATCGAAATCATCCAAGATGACTGACACGGCCGAAGATTTAAACTATGACTGCAACTATAACATGTTCTTGGCGAAAACGATGCTGCCAAACTTGAATAAGGGCGATGGTAAATGCTTCATTTGGTTTATTTAACTGCAATACCTGTTTGTCGTCAGATACACTATGAAATAATGGGTAACATGTAAAAGGAATGCTTTTGAACGCCGTACTTGTTTTAGATAGACAAAAAGCAATACGATGGATGAAGAAACTGGCTACCTGTAATAAGTCAATAGAAGAGATGAAATTAAGGAATGATTTTATGTATTATTTGGTGGTGAATATTCAACAAGGAGAGTTACAGCCTCCTTTTACTGAGCCTCCTCCTGCTAGTCCATTGCCAGATATAGCTCATCTTCTGGTAATTTTTCTTCTACATTTATTAGTTTACTTACTAGGTATAGAAACTTCTCCGTTTTCAAAATAATATATTTATATATTTGCAAAGCAGGCAACACAAGGCAACATAACATAACAGCTGTTAGGGACCAGTTAATATCTTTTTTATTTTCATTTAGTTTCAATAGAAATTTTTGGGTGCAAGGTATTTAGTGCCACGTGTATAATTTAACAAATGAAGGAAATATATTGTGATATTAAAAAGATTCCTACATTTAAAAAATAAATATTATGGATACATTATGCAACCTAAAATACACGTAATAGAAAATCACCATATTTAGTTTTTTAATCAAAAAAGCTTTTAATATATTTTTTAATGTCATTTATTAATATTGCCTATTGTTTTGTGTTATATTATTGATTATGTTGTTTTAGCCTGGTGGTGCAGCTGAAGTTGATTTAGACGAATGGAGAGAACACGCCGTAGGTGGTGGATCAAAGAAACCTATGCTATATGAAAAGTCACCAGATGGCGGCGCCTTTCTGGCCTCTCAACCTGTACCACGATGCGGGGCATTCTGTTATTTGGCTGTGGTTGCAAGAGAAAACAAAAAAGACTAATCGCAAGAAATTTAAAGTATTCATTGTTTTATTTTGACAATATAAGTGTTAAACAAAACTATTTTGATACATCATTAATTAAAATAAATTATATACGCAACTATTATTTGTGTAACTATTCAAAGCCGAAAGAATTGGGGATATTTCTTCATATCTTTAATTAATAAATGTGTGTGTATACAGTTTTTGTAAATAATCTTTTTTCTTTGAATACTATACCTAGTCTAACACTAATAACGAAAATAAACGTAACATTTGACCAGTCCTACATTAGTTTGAAGCTAAAGCAAAAAAATAAAATAAAATCGCTCTATCGTAGTAAATGCCATGCAAGGAACGGAAGAGAAACGAATGCAGATTTTTAAGGAAAATATTGTTAATGTAATGCAAACAACGAAAATTATTTCTTTTAAATAATCAAATATATTTAAGATGTGCTTTTAATTTATTTTTTGTTGCTCAGGAAGCATAAAAACTAATAAAAATCTTACACACTGTTTTATTATGACAGATTTAGGAAAATTATAATATTTTATATGACAAATGATACCATCTTTAAATAACACAAATAAATTAGAGTTCCTAAGTTTAAATAAATAATCACATTGATTACATGATCAAATGAAAGCTCAGTATATAAATATATATTTCTAAATTCTTATTATAGGTATGTTAGGCAACCAATAATCACCTGTTTCAAACTACCTGTATAATTATTTGTTAATATACGTTTTAAAAAGTTTATCAGTGTTTCAGTGCCCTCTGCATCACAAATATAAATAAAATTAACCCTTAACAGCATCGATAAGAGGAAAGAAAATCCAAGAGAAAAGGGAATGAAGCACATATTGTAACGATAACGGAAACAAGAGATGCGTACACAAATAAAAACATTATGGAAAAAACGATTTATGTCAAGTTTAAGGATAAAATAACCAAAAACAAAACTAAATGGGATTAAAACATGACATGGAGAAATCCTATTAAGAACATATGACGGGAATTAGGAGCTTTTGATACTATAACGTAAATTTACAATAGCAGCTGGGGCAAGAGCATAATGAATTGTATGGTTAGAATATGTTGCAAAGGTATCAGAGAAAAAGAACAACAATTAACTTATCCAAAGGAGGAATAAACACAAAGAAAAGGAAGGATAGACTAGAATAAATTGGATAATGAATGAATGAGTGAATAGAGGAAGATTCTACTCTCAATATATTTGAGCAAATTAAAACATAAAATGAAATTCATATTTTTTATTAACAATTAATATAATTTAATTAAATAAATTTACTGTTAGAACCTGTTTTTTAATAAAAATAATAAGAATATAACAATAATTGTATTTTTCTTTAAATATCTGGGCCATACCACATACCGTACATTCTAATATTGCAACAAACCCGCACAGTTAAAAAATAAATAATTTCCATCAGTGACAGAACAGAAAATCCTGTGAATAGTCCTAGCAAACCTCCAAAGTTAGCTAGGAAATCAGTTGGTCCATAGAGCTCATGCCTTTTGGAGGTAACAAATTGGGATGTTTTGAAGTAGAGGGTCAGTCGAGATTTGTGGACACTGAAAAATAGAGAGTAAAGTAATGTGGGTGATGGTGAAATTGTTTGTACCACCCACTGGTTCTCTTTGAATGGTTGGTTTGGATGTAGGGCTTTCCACTTTCCTTGCCACTTCCAACCGGCTTGAGATGTTTCAACGTTGTAGGTTAAGTCAGTACATATTGGCATACAATCACATACAGGTACCTGTAATTTCTTTAGTACAAAAAAATATAAATATGTTTGAATTCTCACTGATATATCATCATCTTCAGTTTCATTTTTAGGTTTTGTTCTTAACTCGTTTAGTTTCTTCACTAATCCTTTAGTTTGGAGCCATTTCTCCGCAAGCAACATGCAATTCTTCTTTGCTGCTCCACATATTTTTATATCTTCAGTACCTGTAACATAGGGTTTTAGAAAATTATGTCAATCAAATATGAGGCTGTAGGAGTAATTTAAATTTCTGCTCTTCTTAACACATTTTCCATAACTTTTGTCCACATATTTGGTGTTAATGCAAATATTTCAAGCTCTGAAATGCTGTATAGTTTGGGGCTTATTTATGTAAATTTTTCCTTAAAAAATTACCACACAAATAATTCGGAGCCGTTAAATCAGGAGATCTAGGTGGCCACAATAAATTTCCATTTATAGAAATTAAACAGCTAAGGAAAATATTCTTCAACATGTTGATTGAATCACTCCAGATGAGTGCAATGGCATCATCTTGCTGGTAGCACATATTTTTTGCTCTTCCAATAAAATTTTGAATTTTGTCTGTAGTATTCACCATTGACCGTAACTGCATGAATACCGTACCATACTGTAAATTTAGCTGGTGATACATACAAATGCAAGAATGTGTAATAATTTTACGGGCAGAAAGTCGTTTCAGATATTTACAGAAGGAAATTTTGATATGATACATCTTTCATTAGTCTTTGGTATATAAAAAAATCGTAAAAGATCTGGTGAAGAAATCTGCCATGTTTATTAATCATTATTGGTTAAGAAATCTTGAAACGAAAGACATTAAAGATTTAGCATCGTATTACAGAGTGGTGGAAACAGATTCTTATCAACAAAATATACTTCTTATGCTACTGATTTAGCAACATTTGATTTGTACAATTAAATTACTTATGAAAGATTTTTAACTTACGTGGCATATAAAAATTCACACAGTTGCACAACTTCAAAGTAAAGTTTGTCAAACATTCCAACTGACAATTGAGCTGAGTGTAAATCTTGAAATACCTCAGGCTTCGCTCAGATGGAAAATAACACTCTCTTCTTATTGGATGGTATACTTTTACGGTATCTGATGTTGTGATCATTACTGGCTGAATGGATCCCAGTACGACTTCGTCTAGAGGTACCCTAAAGTATTGCTGACTTGGTCTGGGAATTCTCATGGAGGTATGTAACATAACCTGTCACATAAAAAAAGAAATAGACAACGATAATTTTTATTTTAGAATCTTTGCACGTTTCACTAAGTTAGCATAATTAGGAGGTGACTAAAATTTAGCTTATTAATAATTAAAAAAATATGATTACTGTAAAGTTTCTTTTTAAACTACCTGCATATTTATGAAAAAAAGGACCAAGTTAGTTTTTATGTATTCTTACGCGAAAACCTTGAAGAGAATCTTTACAAGTGTAGTCGATGTCATCATTCCAAGCTAACAGAGACACCTGCAAGGAGTTTTTGACCCCAGCGAAAGATGCTCGTCTGGGATAGGTTTTCAATCCTTCTTCTTCCGAATAACCGTTGTCCAGATTCCAAGTTAGATTTCTCCATTCGGGATTACGCAGGAAGTTGTCGTAGTAAATACTGGATCAAAATTTGGAATTAGAAGAAGATAAATTCGAGAGTGGTCTGGCGAGTTCTCAGCTAAATCCATGGTTTTAATATGAACGCATTTGAAATTAGTACATCTACCAAATGTGGCGGTTAATTATTAAGTGGTCCAGTCATCAAGCCATTTTTTGACATCTAAGCAATTGTAAAGGTGTTGCGTGGAAAGTGAGTGAGGCATCGATGTAAACAAATAATAGTCGGAAGGAGCTAAGTTTGGTGAGTACGGCGGGCGGGGCAAGAATTTCCAACCAAGTGTAGAAATGGTGTCTCTGACCTATTTCGCTGTGTGTGATGGGGCGTGGTTGTGCTGCAAAATCACTTTTCCGTGTCTTGTGGTCAAATTGGTACAAATTGATCATTTTTTGACTGTAGCGAATAGTTGATATTTTTTGCTCAATTAGGGTTAGGATAAAACATTCTTGTGAGACGGCTATTCAGTATGCATGCGCAACATGGAGAAACGATATAAAGGACGGGAAAGCTGTGCTTAGTGTGTTTATAGATTGAAAGCGAGCATTCGAAACTATTGATCGGGATATACTGTGTAAAAAATTATTAAGTTATGGTGTTAGATCAAAAACCTTGAAATGGATCAAGGTTTATTTAAGAGACAGACATCATAGAACAAGGGTTGAGGGAAAAGTGTCGGCAAAGAGGGAAAGTGTTTGGGGAGTTCCTCAGTGTAGTGTTTTGGACCCATTGCTTTTTTGATATATGTTAATGATATTTCTACAATATTGGATAAGTACTTTATTAGTCTTTTTGTGGATGATACTCTCATATCTGTGTTTGGATATAATTTGCCTGGCATGGTTGAAACATTGAATAGTGAACTGGTAATACTATTTAGATGGCTATGAAAAAATAAACTTCAACTAAACGAACCGTAAACAAGGTGCATCGCGATAGAGTCTAAAGCAAACTGCAAAAGACTGAATGAGTTAGGGTTAAAAATAAATATAATCAATTGTGATATTAAAATTGTAAATGAAATGAACTAATACTTGGGAGTACGGTTGGATCCTGAGCTAACATTTTGTAATCAGGTCATTTATCTATGTAGAAAGATTGAACAATTATGATGTACCAATGGTAAGAACTACTGGTGTCTAGAAGACATTGTTTTGGGAAGGTGTTTGCCTCTTCAATGCTTTTCCTGCCCACATAGAGAGCGCTCCTAATGTGCATGTATTTAATAAACTGTAAAATTATTATTTGAAGCAATAGAAATAGAGCGTTTTATCAGTTGAACAGTGTTAATTATTGTCTTTTCATTGTATTTTCTTTTGTTACGATTTCTTAGTATTTTTCTAACTTTTATTTTTCTTGTATATTACCTTTGTTTTGTTACTATTAGCTGAATATGCTAAATATAGTGTGTATATATTTATTTATTTATTTATTTATTTATTTATTTATTTATTTATTTATTTATTTATTTATTTATTTATTTATTTATTTATTTATTTATTTATTTATTTATTTATTTATTTATTTATTTATTTATTTATTTATTTATTTATTTATTTATTTATTTATTTATTTATTTATTTATCTATTTATTTATTTTATGTATTTATTTATTTATCTATTTATTTATTTTCTGCATTTATTTATTTATTTATTAACTGTTTCACTTGGTTTCAGAAGATTCACTACACCCTTTTGATCCGACCAAATGAACAGTATTGTCTTCTTTCCAAAGTGGTTCGGCTTTGCGGTCGATATTGATGCAAAAAAGGCTTTTTTTAAACCGAAAAAGCAAAACTTCGCACACTGTTTTTCGTTTTTTCATAGGTATGTCGTTCTGCTAATGTGGTACCCATTTTCCTGCGTTCTGGATCTTCTCCCATGCAAACGATCACAAATGTTTCGGCGACCAACATTTAATCTCTCTGTCATTTGATGTTCAGTTTGCATATTGTTTTCTTCCAACAATGCTTGCAATTCGATATCTGCAATTTTTTCGGTTGGCCTCGACGTTCTTTGTCTTTCAAGAAATCACAACCTTTGAACAGTCTAAATCAAACACGTTGGCTTAAAACCCGACATGTTTGCCACACAAAAAATATAGCGCTAACTCGAAATCGTTTAAACGACGCAATGGCGTTTTGAAAGGTACTGCCGTAGCAACAAAATGACATAAGAGATTAGATTGTGAACCAAACCTTATTTCCAGTGCCATCTCTTTAAAAAAATTACGAATAATTAACCGTCACACCTGGTAGTTTGAAGGATGATTGTACAGGATGAAGAAGAGAAACAGGCCAGTATTTAAACTCCGTAACAAATCGAGATACTTTACAAAAAAAAAACAAAAAATATACCACTTTATACAAGAAAGAATTTTGTTTTTTTAAGGAAAACGTCTGTAAGGTGATTAGGCTAAGGTGACATGGCAAGAATAGATCAGGAAAAGTCAGTGGTTTGGTAAAGAAAATCACTGGACTCAGTCTGACAGGTCATGGTAGAAAGACGTAGGATTAAGCAAGTAAGTAGGGTTTTATGCAAGAACAATGCAGCGCAAATATAAGTTCTTCCCATAATTCTCGTTTTTTTTTGTCTGTCCTAATACAAGCTTAGTTTTTGAGGTAATCTCCCTCTCTTTCGCCATCTTTCAGGCAACTGTTGAATTCCAGATTGAAAAAAAACTTGGTGGATTTGATGTGATGCCCAACTCAGCAATACAATTTACCCTAAACTACCCAACTCACATAATTAATGGTAAAGACTTTACCGTCAACTATGAAGCACTTCAAGATGCAAAATAAGTTTATGTTATAATTATTCATGCTTTCCATCTATTGAAAAAAAGGACTTTCTCAAACATTGGTTTGAAAATGGTTAACCAATTAAATAAGTTAATACCTACCCAAATTAAATAAGTTAATATCTAGGCTTATTCAAATCTAAGCTTATTATATATCGCTCATCTATAGATCCTATTTAGGATCTCATAGCTCATCTAACACTCATGCGGTCAGTAGTCTCTTATGGTTGCGAGATGAGGATTCTTATAAAGAAAACAGAAGAGGTACTTGCATTATTTCAAAAAAGAATTATTGGTGGTGTGAATGACAATGAAATTTGGATAAACAGGTATAACTTCGAACTCAACTTATGCAATTCTACAAAGTTTTGGATATTGTAGACTATTTGAAGGTTTAGTCACTTAGATGTGTAGAACACGTAGCCAAAATGGCAGAACACCAAGTATCAAGGAAAATTATGGAGGGGTGAATTGGAATCGATCTGGTTGGAGGCGAAGGCTGAAGGAGGTCAAGGTTCACACATGAAAAAGAAGAATAAGAATAAATTAAATAAATTAAAAAGAAGCGAGGAAAAAATCATAAATTAATGAAATGACTGAGAACTCTTCAGGCAATTCTCGTATGCTCAATGTTAAATGTTCTTACACTTCGTTGCTGAATATGTCAGTTCTGTCCAGCATGTTGAAAGTATAGCATATACCTTCATCCGTAATGAGTGGTACAAAAAGACTATCACAATTGACTGAGTCTCCCATCCAGCTGCATTCAAATATAAATCGTTCTCTTCTCGTCTACGGTGAATTGAATGTTAAGATGTATCAGATACGTAAATAGAGCAAAATGCCTTTTTGTAAACACAAAATAGAAATAGAAAATTAAGAAATTGTCCGTCTTTTAAAGTTGGATCTACACCAATAAAATTTTGTGTGTGTGTGTGTTATGAATTTTCTGGTCGAAATGTAATTATCTGGTGAACAACAGATGGTTCGTGTGCGTGCTATGCAGCGGCAATATTTGTGTGTGACTTGTGTGCTAGAGCGTCTTCATTACCGCGCAGGCACACCACAGACAACACATACAGCCCAGCCCGCACAACGCAAATTTGTATTGATGTGGACCCAGTTAAACAGTTCGACTCGAAACATTCACGGTGTTTACGAGAGTCAGTCGAAAAATTTTCGGCTTGATAAAAAAAAACAAATAAATTTTCCAGAAATTTTTTGAATATTTCAACT
Organism: Cosmopolites sordidus; assembly: GCA_031761425.1. NCBI lineage: Eukaryota > Metazoa > Arthropoda > Insecta > Coleoptera > Curculionidae > Cosmopolites > Cosmopolites sordidus. The sequence continues at coordinate 54,728 of JARFXV010001576.1, forward strand.
TAATCATGTTGCAGTTTAGTACATTTAGACCATCGACATTCCACCTTTTTAATCATCAGCATTAACTCAACAATCCTAGATGGGTTTTGGCCTGTTCAACGAGTCTGTTCAAGGTTTTGACCTGACAATTTTTATAATTCTTACAATCTCAGGCTCATTGTATAAGTTATAAAGTTCAAAATTGTAGCATACAAATATCAGAACAAATCTCAGTGCATCACGAGAATCCTGTCCAGGGCTAATTCGGCATTGCTAGAAAATTCTATCTACAACACTAGACGTTTGTTAGATGAAACCAATTTCGAGCTGTACAGTACATTTGCTACTCTACACAGCTTCAACATCCATACCATATTATGGGATACTTTCGACCGAATTTCCACCCAAAAAGCCCAACATGTCGCCCAACAAAAAACTGACACCCAACAAGAAAAACTTCTACGTCTTATTAAATCCCATAATCCAACATCCACGCCAACACCTGAATTGACCAATTTTGTACACAATTTTTCGAATACCCACATTAGCGATTCAGCCCATAGAGCCTTATCAAAAGGTTTTAATTTTGCAGCGACTCCTAACACTATCTCAGTAGAGAAAATAATTTCCCAAACGGAAGATCTCCTCTACCTTCCGTTCTACCTTCTGTTGAAGCCGAAGAAACCCGCCAAGACATTACCAGAATCCTTCGTCGTTCCAAACCCCCGAGATCTAATCTTCTGTCTGACGAAAAACGTGCCTTACTTGAGTTACGCAGGAATTCAGACGTAACAATTCTTCCAGCCGATAAAGGAAATACCACGATCATATTTAATACTCTTGATTATGAAATTAAAATGTCTGATCTATTAGAGAGTGCAGACTACAAGCGAATTCCTAACGATCCTACCACATATCTAGAGAAAAAAACGCGCTCTGTCATCAATAATTCTAATCTTCCATCAGATGATAAAAAGGCCTTAATATCTCGCAAAAAATCTTCTCGTATCCCAAAAATGTACGGTCTTCCAAAAATCCATAAAACTGATATTCCTCTTCGTCTCATTGTCAATGCATATCGTTCACCAACTCACAAATTAGCAATATATTTAACGAAAACTCTACAGCCGATCGTGGAAAAATCAACGTTCTACATCAAAAATTCCTTTCACTTCATTGAGCTTCTTCAAAGGCACAGTATATCCGAAAGTATATCCGGCATTCTTGTTAGTCTCGATATTGTCTCATTATTTCCAGAAACTCTAGACATTCTAAAAAACAAACAATACACATCAACGGATATTCTTAGTCTTATTGAACATTGCATGGGCTCTCGTCTTTCTCCGGTCATAGCTAATATTTTTATGGAACACTTCGAAACTCAAGCCTTAACAGCAGTCCGTTGAAACTTACTTGCTGGTTCAGTTATGTAGATCGGCATTTGGCCACACGGAATACAATCTTTAAATCTGCTCCTTTCGCATTTGAACAGTATACACCGCCAGGTCCAATTTACAATGGAGACTGAAAACAATTCTGCCTTCCCTTTTTTTGACGTTCTAATATCAAAAAGGCCAGACCAAAGCTTCTCATATTCAGTTTATCGTAAACCTACCCACACAAACCGTTATCTAAATGCGAACTCACATCATCATCCATCCCAATTAAATTCGGTAGTTAAAACTTTAGTTACGAGATCATTAAGATTGTCGGATAGGGAACATAGGCAAACAGAACTTAATTCATTAGAAACGGCACTAATTCAAAGCGGCTATGACATGCGTCAAATAAAAAGTCAAATTAATAAAGTTCAGGCAACTAGTCATACCAACCAATCTACTAGAAAAGTGTCCCAAAATCCCAAAGTTCTTCTGCCATACATCAAGAGAGTTACTGATGAAATTTGCCACGTATTTAGGTCCCGTAATGTCGAAACGATATTTACAACAGACATAAATATATCCAGTTTCCTCAGACCAGTGAAGGATAATATTCCACAAGAGTCATATGGTATCTATGAGATTCCTTGTTCTGGCTGCTGCCAATCGTATATCGATCAAACTAATAGATGTATCCAAAATCGCATATACGAGCATTCTCTCGCCGTCCGAAAATCTGATCTCTCCTCGACTTTAGCAGAACATCATCTTCAAACGGGTCACAAAATAGATTTCAACAAGGCCAAAGTAATCGCACCTATATATTCCTATTAACCCCGCATAATTCGTGAAGCATTTGAGATCGAAAAACGACAGACTGCTTAAACAACAGGGACGACGGTCTTAGAGTTTCAAATACACGGAAACCGCTTATTTTCCAATTGCCCATCCGAAACCCTTCCAGTCAAACGTCCACCTCCCGTCTCACCCCCACCCTTCAACCGAGCGCCACACTTACAACCTCACCTATTAATGCAGAGGTCACGCCGACCACGTCTTTTTCTAGTTGTGAAATCTGGAGAGTAGGAAGATTGAGGCCTCGGAGTAAATCAACTAGATTCTCTTGATAATGGCTTTAAAGTGGAAGCCGAAACGTTGATATTTTACAAATTCAAAACGCGGTTTTACCCGAGAACCTTATATATATATATATATATATATATATATATATATATATATATATATATATATATATATATATATATATATATATATATATATATATATATATGATGATGATGATGATGATGATGAATATATATGATATTTTGAACAGGTCTTTCAAATTGAGCGTTTTTTTTTTTAATTTTTGAATAAAACACATATGGTGTTGTGAATTTGCCTAGGCATAGTCTTATTTCAGAAGTGTGAAGTGTAAAATGTCTTTCTTTAGAAAATTACGTGATATTTACGGCTTGCACAATCGTCTATTTGAAAGCACTATCAATCTAATTGTTCAAAAATTTCAAGAAACTGGTTCGGCAGAAGATAAAAGAAGAGCGATACATAGTCGTACCGGTCGTTCACAAGAGCATATTGATTTGGAACGTGAAAGTTTTGCCAAAGACCCAGACATTTTCATTAGTCCTCGTTCACAACAATTTGGACTCCGCGAATTCACAATATGGCGTATTTTATGAAAAGATTCAGCTTTGAAGGCATATAAGGTTCACATAATACAGGAACTAAAGTCATTGGATCATTCAAAACGTCAATTAGATCAAAGAATAAACATATGATTTTTATCAAAAAAAATCTTTTCAGATGAAGTCTATTTTGAAATGGGTGACTATGTTAATAAACAAAATTGCCGCATTTGGGGTGAGGAAAATCCAAGATTGATTCACGAGAAATCTTTACATCCTAAACGAGTCACTGTTTAGTGTGCATTAAGGTCAGGAAGTGTAATTGCCCCGTATTTCTTTCAGAATGCTGCTGGTGAAGTTGTAATTGTTAATGATGTTTGATATCGGGAGATGATTACTGAATTTTTGTGAGCTGAACTGAATAATATTGGTCTTAAGGATATATGGTTAATAGGTTGGCTCTACATCTCGTTCTGTTAATGAAACATTTGATTTATTAAGAGAAAAATTTTCTGGGCGAGTAATTACAAGAAACGGTGATGTTAATTGGCCACCAAGATCATGTGATTTGACACCATTGGACTATTTTCTTCGGGGTTGCGTGAAAAGCCAGGGCTGTAAGAACAATCCACAATCGATTCCTGAACTAAAGGATGAAATTATTCGAGTCATTGGTGAGATCCAAAATTTTGACAAAAGAGTGGGCGTCTGTGGAGCTGCAAGAGTTGGTCATTTGGCAGATATTGTCTTATTGTCTTTCGTGTTTAAATAGTATACATTGCTTTAATTATCAATAAAAAGTTTTATTAAATCAACGCAAATTCTGTGTTTGTTTTATTCAAGAATTAAAACCGATCAATTTGAAAGACCCTTAATTTTGCGTAGAGTAAATACTCACGGGGAGCCAAATCCATTGAATACTGCATATATGGAAGCAGTTCGAAGCCTAACCACTGTTTAGACTGAATAGTGAATCCATGTTTCATCAACTGTTATAAAACCTTGAACAAACTCAGCGTAACTGCGATTAAATAAGTGTAAATACTTTTGTGTTTTTGGTCGATTATTAGAGCATTGAGCAGAAAATGATTCTCATACCCAAAACATCGTATAAAGTGTGGTGGTCACGATATACCGATATGTTTATATGGTCAACAAGCTCGTGTTCCTTCAGTTGAAGATCGTTTAATATGACACTGTGTGACGATTTTGTCAGTTGTAGCAGTTTTTAGTCATTCTGAGCATTCAAAGGATATACGACACCGTTTAAATTCAGAAGCCAAATTTTTTATTTTGTCGAAAACAAAGGGAAATAATCTTTTAAAGTAGAATCTAACACTTTTTGGTTGTCCATTTTGGTTAAGTCTCTCAAAATGAAGTACTTTATAACAGCCCGAATTTCAATTTTATCAATTTTTAACAATATTAAAACTTACCAAATTTATAAAATTTAAGAAATCTTCAGAAAACGTTGTGGTTCCAGATTTATTCAGTCTACGAACTAAGTTTAAGTCGCAAACTAGACTCATATACAGTGCCATTGTTTCTCTAGAAGAATAAGTAATTCTTTTATTAACAAATAAGTCAAAAAATAAACAAACAAATTCATTTTGTTTAAATTTTTTTGATTGAAATTATAAGTAACATATTTTATAATTTTTTCGTATATATACACTCACCCGCTCGACGACCTCACTCTGCTCATTTTGTTATGTGTTCATAAGGGGGCAGATCCAGTTAGAATTTTGAAAAAATCTATTCTAAAAAGTATTCTCTGAAAATTTCAGACAAATGGGAGTATTATTTAAGGAGATAAAAAACTTTGAATGGAGCCGTCTCTAATGCATAAAAGTAGGCACGTAGCGGCAGGTGTGAGCTCAACTACCTGAGGGATTGTAAACCTTTTTGTTGTACCTTATATTATATTATTATTATTATTCACGTATGGGCCCTGGTTGACCACGCAAAATACAGTTAGAGGCGTTTGTTGTTGTTAGCCTTCTTTTGCGCTCATACTGATTTCATTCTTTCGCTATGAGCTTTTTTCCTTTCGTCATACCAAGTTGTTCCAGTCTTAATACATTTTTCTCTCTGACCAACCTCCCAAACGTTAACCTTGTGTCTGAAACAGCCTCTATCCTGAATTTCACTTTGTGTAATATTTGCTGATCTTAGGTCCTCTTTAATTACAGCAATCCATTTAATAATTTCTACTCTAGCTCTACTCCTATTTTCATAAAATTCGACTATTTGTCTAGTTAGCCTACTCGTATTCATCCTTTTTATGTGTCCGTAAAACTTAAGTCTTCTTTTTCTCATTTCGCTATGTATATCTAGTATTGTTTGATTTCTTGGTTTTCTCGAAGTCGGTATGTTGTGCTATTTATTTGTTTGGGGTTCTTTTTTACTTTTCAATCTCCTCAATGTCATGTGGCAGGTCATGTATTGTGTCTTTTCAAAGGAAATTTGCAGTCCTACCTTTTCTGATGTTTCTTTTAGGATTTCAATCTGTTTTTGTGCCGTTAATATATCTTGAGTCAAAATTGCAAGATCACCATCAAACGCCAGATAATCAATTTTTATGTTGGTTCTCCCCAGTTTAACGGGCTGGTCAATATTCAGGGCCGACTTTTTTCATGTCACTCCTGTATAATTTTTTCTAGAACACAGTTAAATAAAAGTGGGGAGAGTCTATCCCTTTGTCTCTCTCCAATTTTAATTTCGAAGGGCTCTGAGATGTCACCCATGAATTTAACTTTTGACTTTGAGTCAGTTAGTGTTGCTTTAATAATTGCCTGCGTTTTCAGATCTAGTCCTTCTCTTTCAAGATTTGAAATACAGATTCGCGGTCAACAGAATCATATGCTTTTTTGAAATCAACAACTGTACAGACGAGATTTTTATTGTACAGTTTTTGATGTCTTAGGATCAACTTTGGATTCAGGATCTGTTCAGGGCAGGGTCTGCTCGGTCGAAAACCTGCTTGATATTCACCAATTTTAGGTCCTAACTGTCCCTGTGCTCTGTCTAGTAGACATTCGGATAGAATCTTGTAACAAACTGGGAGAACAGATGAGAACAGAAGAGATATCCCTCTGTAGTTGTTTAAATCCATTCTATCTCTTTTCTTATGTAGTGGATGGATTAGAGCATCTTTCCAATTTTCCGGAATACGCTCGGTTCGCCAAACTTCTTGTAGAATTTTGGTTATTTCCTTGATTGTAATTTGCCCAGCGGATTTAAAAAGTTTAGCAGTGATTCCATCTTCACCAGAAGCTTTGTTATTTTTAAGTTGCTTGATTTGCCTAATTATTTCATTGTCATTCGGTGGTAATGAATCTGGGTTTGTTTGTTTAGGATTTAGTATTGGTAATCTGTTTAAGGGCTCAGGACAGTTTAGTAGTCGTTCAAAATATTTCGCAAGTTCTTTGCAATTGTCTTGGTTATTGAGGGCTAATTCTCCTTTTGGAAGCGAAAACTTTGGGGTTGATAGCCCGTTAATTTGGTTTTAAAGGTTTTTTTTTGAAAACCTTTTTCTATTTCACTAAGTTGATTGTTTTCATATTTTCTTTCAGTTTTTTTAATTGGCTTCGATGTTTCTTTTCTTACTTCCAAAAAGATGTTATAGTTTAATGCTGTTTTTTTAATGTTCCACTCTCTGAATGGAATGCTTCGGCTTAATACTGCTTGCTCGCAAACTTCATCCCACCACGGATGTTTTCTACGTTTTTGTAAAGGGACTAACTTTAATGCTGCTTTAATAATTTTTTGTTTCAATTCTTGCCAGTTCTTTGCTAGTTGTTTATCAAACTCTTCTGTTAGGGTTGGTTTTATTTTTGTTTTTTCGAACTTTGGTATTAGCAGTCTCTTTTGAATAAGTTTTTGAGATTTTAAGCTAAGTTTAATTCTAGTCAAGTAGTGATCTGTGTCTCTGTTAGCTCTTTTCCTGACTTGAACATTGAAAATCTTTTTATAATTGGGGTACGAAGTGGTAACATGGTCAATTTGAAATTCATCCATGTACGTGTTTGGACACCTCCAGGTCTTTTGTTTTGTTATTTATTTCTTAAAATGAGTTGACATTATTTTTAGATTAAACTGCGAACATAGTTCAACAAATCTTCTGCAATTATGGTTAGTCCATTTATAAGCGGGAAAACTGCCGACTGTTTTTTTGTACTTTCTTTCTTTCCTTAGTTGGGCGTTGAAATTACCCAATAGAATTTTTATATGGGTAGAGGGAATTTTAGAAACAGTCTTTTTCAGAATTTCCCAGGACTTATTTACTTTTTCAGAATTAGATTTATTTCTTCGTTAACTAGGAGGTGTGCATTGATTTATGTATAGTTTTTGTTAGCACACTTGAGGGATAGTGTCATAAGTCGATTATTTACTGGCTGGACATTAGTTATAGATATAGCAAAAACAAACCGAGATGTGGTGTATTTTTGAGTATTCTATTGTCCGTTTTACTTTTAAAACGTCTGTAGTTGCCGTCCAAAGTACAAAGTGTTATCATCTGTCAATCTGGTTTCTAGCAGAGCTAAAATTTGAATTTTCTTGCTGATTCAATGTTCGGCCAAATTCGTGTAGTTTTCCTGGTCGCAGGAGAGAGTTGATATTTACCTTTCCAAAGAAAGTTTTCGGTTTCAGACGTTGACCAGAGGTCTCCGACTGCCTCTGAAAGATTCCGAAGATTCTGAAAGATTCCCCCCAGAATCCGAAAGTCCGGTTGTACCAGCAAAGCTGGCGGAGGATTGTTTACCTCCTGGGGCAATTTTATAATTTCTAGAATGCTTCATCTTGTATTTTGGATTAAAGGTTTGAACCATGACGGTTCAAAGGTTAAGACTGGAGGGGTTAGTTCCAGGATTTAAATCTCAGCCGCACCACTGGTGAACAGACGCTGACCATTCAACCGCTTTATACAAGTCAGACGCTAAGTAGATTTAGTTTTTTGCCTTGATTCGGGGCTGCTAATTTTGAGATATTCGCAGCTGTTTATTAATATCTAATGGAACTTTCACTATCCATCACCAACAATCCGTCCACTACCTTAGGCGAGGTATACTGGAATATATTTAGAAGCAGTTGGTTGTGAAACGTCGAGCTGTGCATACGTGTATATTTGAAATAGTTGTAATTTCTTGAGGGCAAAATTGATACAAAAAGTGACTGGAGAAGTGAGAAAAAATCGAACAATCTATAAGTCACGAAACAAGAAAATAAAACAGTCTTTCAATCAAAAACCTGCGGAGACTGATGATGGGGGAGCGCGTACGTCAGCAAAAAAAAATTAAAAAGTCAGGATGAATATCCTATGTGCCAAAAATGGATGCAGTTGATTACAGAATAATAAGTTTTGTTACTGTTTTTTCGACGATTGCATTTCTTGTGAAATGTGCCCAACAGCAAAATATTTTTTGGCATAGTAAGTGAACGTGGACTTTGTTTCAAAATTTCTGTTGTGTGTGATAAATGTACTCCTGAATACATATGCGATACATGCGATTTTATTAAAGATTCTTATGAATTGTGTCATAGGCGTTGGTTACAACGGTGCAAAAAAAAATTGAGGTTTTGATGGACTTCCCGCCATTTTTATGTAAATCTACGTACTGTATGATACTGGAACATATTTGTCAAGCGAGAAAAAATATGGCTCAATTTTTTATGAATAAGGCATGTAATGAAGAGATTGACTTGAACTCTACTGACAGTGAAAGTAAGAATACTGATTTGATTGTGTCTGGTGATGGAATGTGGCACAAACGCGGATTTTCGTCTCTGTTTGGCGTCACATCGCTGATAGGACATTTTACGGGAAAAATTATTGATGTACTTGTAAAAAGTTCTTACTGCAAGGCTTGTGAACCTTGGAAAAATAAAAAAAACACTGATGAATATGAAGAATGGTATGAAACACACAAGGAAAGTTGTTCGGCAAATAATGAAGGAAGTGCGGGAAAGATGGGGGTCGATGCTGTAATGTTTCGTCGTTCATTGGAAAATATTGGAAAATCTGGAATAGATGATTCAGACTATGTTCCAAAATACATTTTTTATCTGCATGCAAATCGTACTCAAAACTTTAAATGCTTTTTTCTCGAAACCATGTTTTCGAAGTCGGTGATCACTGTAACTTGAGAACGGCTTACCGATCAGTTTGAAATTTTTCTCTCTTATTATATATATAATTGTCCTCCGAACAGACAAATGATTTTTTTTGGACGATTATTTTTTTTTTATAACCGAAAATGTGTTCATCCGGAGCATTATGCCATTAACTAATGATCTCTTTTTTTTTTAATTCAGATGATCCAGTGACGAGCTGCAGTGATCACGGCAAAACCTTTTTTTTGGACCCTCGCTTTGGATTTGCTGTATCCCACGTATTTCTCAATATTTAGTCATAAAAAATTTAGAATATCTTCTTGAACTACGTATCTTTCATATGAAAAAACATTTGTTATGAATTATTTTAACGTGTGGCCAAAAAAAATCCTAAATAAGAGCTTTTTTTGGATGTCCCAACTAGGTCTGCCCCCTTAAGGTGTAGTTATTCAATTAATAGGTGGGGAAAAGTCTGGATTAGGAAATATTGAGCTCCCCATTGACTTGCCCACTGGAGTGTTACAGAATAGATGTTTTGTTGAAGTGATAAAAATCTGAGGTAATAAATATCTAAACTCGATAAAAAAACTAAATCTAAGCTTATATATATTCATCGATTTCAACAAGTAACGAAAAAAATTATCGCTTTTTTTTTTAAATAAAACTAAAATAAAGATTTATTTATTACTTTTATATTTTATATTTTATACTTTCGGTGGACACAAGATCATTATTTGTATTTTTCACATATTTATCATATCTGGGAAGGGAAGGAAGGTAGAGCTTGTTCAATAGTTTTTTTAGCTTCATTTGTATGGTTACTTCTTCGTCGTCTGCATCGTCTGCAAACCTCAGATGGCTAATCTCTATAAGCCTTACTATTTCTCTTCTTACTATTATATTTCCTATTACTTTATATTTGATTTAGGTGATTTAGCTATCACTCCAGGAATTATTATATTGACGATTATATTTTTGGAAAATATGTCATCTTTAATCAGAGATAGTTCAAATTTAATACGTAAATGAAACATTGCTGTCCATAGTTAGACTGTACCTAGTTGAAATCTTACCTTTCAGTAAGATAACGTCATACTACATACAGTTCATTAAATAGTGCTATTTTTACACTGCGGTAGCGACACTCGATTAGCGACGAGATCTCCAGATTTATCATAGATAGGACGAAAAAGCATCTGCCAAAGGGATAGGTAAACTTTGTGTCAGGAACACGCAGATGATATTTGTGAGGAGTGTCGTAACTTGTGATAAAATTATCTCATTTTGCTACATTCTTAAGCTAAACCTTCTGTAGGAATAATTTGTAATAGGTGTTTCGGTAAGTACTGTCGATTTTGCTAAGAGATAGCGTTACTAATATATTTATTGGGAAAGACTAATGACATCTATGGAGTTTTGGAAGGCAAACATACGACATTAAAAGCTGATTCGTTATTAATTGTCATTGTGCAAAAACATAGTTTTTCATAGCTTTGAATATGTACCGAATTATGTACCAGGAAAAGACGTTTTTTCGGGGAAGTTTAATAACCCTCTTTCATTTGAAGAAAACGGCAGCTGAAAGTTATCGATTATTGGTGAACATGTTCTAATCCAAAAAACTTGCGAAGGATGGTTTAAACGCCTTAAAACTGATGATTTTGATATAAAAGACGAGGAACGCTCAGGACAGCCGAAAAAGTTCAAAAATTCAGATTTCCAAGCATTATTGCCTGAAGACTCAACTCATACGTTGAAACAAATGGTATAAGCATTGAATATTGCCCAATCCACCTTTTCCTAAGGCCTACACGCATTGGGAAAGATCCAACAAATGAAATCAGATAAAAAATGATCCAGTGAAATTTTGCAAAGGTTTTTTGCATTGAGTTGCAGTTTGTGATGTAAAGTGGATCTATTTTGACAACCCAAAGCGCAAAAAATCATGGGACCCAGGACAGCATTCAACATCACAATCAATGCGCAATATATACGGAAAGAAGGCTTTGCTGTGTATTTAGTGGGATAGTAGGGAAGTTACGAACTGTTGAAACCTAACCTAAAGTAATTTTTCAATCTGACAATGCTAGGCCCCATGTTACAAAATGTGTAAAAAACTATTTGGAAAATGGTATATGGGACTTCCTACCACCCCCGCCGTACTCGCCGGACTTATTTCGATCGATGCAGCACGGACTTTCAAAACAATACTTACATTCTTACAAAGAAGTGAAATTTTAGATTGATGAATGGTTGGCTTCAAAAAACCAAAAGTTCTTTTGGCGCGGAATCCATTATTTGACAGAAAGATGGAAAAAAATAACAGCTAACGATGTCCAATACTTTGATTATTAAGGTAATTTATTTTGTTATGGAATTAAATAGCTCACATTTTGCGAAAAAATTATATATATTATATATAATATATATTGATATTATTAATTGAAACACCTATTATTTATACTTACTCTGTTCTGTTCAATTTTTGTTTCCTGGAAAGCTTTACGATAATATCAGTATGGTTATATACAGATTGTCTACTTTTTGATTCAGGGCAAATAGTGACTGCTGGAAATGGTATGCTGTATATAGGCGTTTCACTTGTTGCAAAACTAACAATAACAGGACTTCTCTCCCATTTGTGATAAACTTCCTTGATCAGGTACGCGCAAGCAGTGAACACAAGACAAAATACCACAAACCACCAAAATCTAAAAATTAATTTTGATATTTTTTGTCATCAATGCCTATTCCTGAATGTTTAATACCGTTCAAATCTGGTTCTCTTTTCACCGAAATATCGAAATCCGTGTATGCCAGTGCATTGACAATACTCCCGAAAATAATTTCGAAAACTTTTACAAAATACTGGTTTATCTATGTTTTCTTGCGAGTTTGCCACAGCTTTCGTCATTGTGGTTACTTAAAAATCGAATACTCGACATTGACTAAGCATGACAGCAAATGTGTTGATAATTTTCATCATACTCTTTCCATTTACAATCTTACTGACGGAGAACATTGATTAAATATGGCGAAAAAGTATTCAGAAATACAAGAGTGCTCTGAAAAGATGTTGATATAAATTTTAGAAGTCGATTCACGTACCGTAAAAGTTATGCTAATTGCATAAGTTTTATTATGAAAATTAAAAAGTTTCGGGATTAGCAGAGTATTTTACTGATTATTACAGATTTAGAAGTTCATGCGTTAACACATTTAACCTTTTAAATAAATAAAAAATATTAAGTTGTTTTAAACGAACTAAGATTCATATCTAAATGTCCACTATATTTAAAACTTGAATGTACTTGTATGATAATTGTTTCGACATGCAGTGTCTTTTCAAATTCGAACTATATTAAACATTAGATATAAAGTTTAATATAGTTATAGTATATTTAAAATTAATTTCCATTCTCAGTTAAATATATTAAGTTGTATTTTTTACTTGAGTACAAGTCTTCTCCATTTCCAAACAAATTAAGTTCAAGATGTGTAAAGTTTGAATACTAGATTCAGGGGTCTATTATCACCATCTATATTTTACTATGCGCAATTTACAAAGCTCTTTTCATATAATATATATATATATATATATATATATATATATATATATATATATATATATATATATATATATATATATATATATATATATATATATAGTGTGTCGCATTTATGATGAAGACACCCCCATATTTTCGCTATTTGAAGGAAAACAGATTTGATGCATTGCCATACTGGTTGAGGGGTCACATTTTTTAAGATACTCACCTAAAATCTGAACTACTTTAAACTCAGCTTACTACAAATTCACAAACAGGGTCAATTCGAGATATCGAAAAAAAGTTGTTCAGAATATTATTTTAACCCCACATACCGAGTTTCATAACAAAATTTATATTTTTTATTTTTTTATTATAATGGTCTATACACATTATTACAAGTTTATTTTTTAATTTGATAATTAGTGGGTCATGGAAAGTAACGATTTGCCACTAGTGTTAAATGTCTTTAAGTTATTGACTTTAAGAGAAAAACATCGAAATAATCCGGTTGTTTCGTGATTTTGCTCATAGTAGCAGATAAGTTGCTGCAACGTGTTCCCATTACTCATGCAAAACAGCATGCAAAACAGCAGCCGCTGTAAATGTTTTTTTTTCAATGAAACTGGCAGTGTTATTAAAATCCATCAAAGAGTTCAACCTCGTCGAATACACTCGCACCTGAGGATAACGATATATTGGCAACAAACAAATCGAGCAAATTCATACATTAGCCTTTGAGATTTATCGTCTCAACTAAATATCAGCTAGGACAAAATCAGAAGATCTTTCGTTCATCACAAAATCAAGCCCTATAAATCGAAGTTCTTACATACATTGAAAGAAGGTGATGGTATTAAAAGATTAGACTACTCTTATTAAGCCCAAGGTAATTTGGTAAATGACAGACATTTCTTAAAGAAGATTATGTTCACTGATGAGATTACATTTTCCACTAATGGGTTTGTACCGTCTCAAAATTGTAGATACTGTGCTAGAGGTAATCCTCACTGGGTTATAAATTGTAAAGGCCAATATTCCCAGAAAGTCAAGGTCTGTTGTGAGATTTAAAAAAAAACGAATAATTGGTTTTTTTCATAATGAATTATTGAATTCTGATCGTTTAGTTAACTTCTTTGATGGGGAATTTTGGGATGTAATTGAAAATCTTTCTCTTAATGTGCGATATAATATGAATTTACAGCTAGATGGTGCATCCATCCACAATTCAAGAATTGTTTGTCAATGGTTCAAGCAAAAATTTCCTATGCGCTGAATAGAAAAAAAAGCAGTTCTTTTAAACTACGGGCTCCGAGGTTTCCCGTTATTACACCCCTCGATTTTTATTTTTTGGGGAATAGTCAAAAATAAAAGTTTAAAAGTTATAAAAGTGTAATAATTATGAAAACATAAAATAGCAGATACCTTTCCAGATAACCCTCGTATGTTTGTGGGGTGGGGAATTGAATTATTCACTAATTAGAAAAGTAACAAGGCAATTACTGTAAGCGACATGGTCGTGATACCATCGTCACATCATACTGTTAATGGAGAGACAAAATAATTTCTCTGTGCGCCCTTCTTCCTCAATTATCAGATTAAATTTTTGGATTATGGTTATTTTTCCATTCATTTCCTAATAACTGGAACAGCCGGTCTCCACCTCAATTCGTTGACCCAAATTTGATTTATCGCAAGTGGGGAATATCCTTTTTGAATTATACCTTGGAATAGAAGATAAAATTAAAATACCCAAAATAGGTGTGGAAATGAAAGATAAATATATATATATATATATATATATATATATATATATATATATATATATATATATATATATATATATATATATATATATATATATATATATTTATATATATATATATATATATATATATATATATATATATATATATATATATATATATATATATATATATATATATATATATATATATATATATATATATAATGTATAAATAATTATATTTTGGAATCCTTTTATTAATTTTTGTTGTTTCTAATTGCTGGCACAGCTCATGAGTAAATACATGGAACAATTAAAGGTTTGATGATTAGTATAATACCACAATAATTTTTATATTTTAATAGACAGTATATGCGATATCAGAAGGTTGCCTAACGATAGATCTATAAGTTTGCTATGGAACATGTATACATTCTTGATATGGATAATAAAGAATCCACATCTATATATCTGTAGACAGGCAGGATTCCGGAAATGCTGCCGTGTTGGAAACTAAGAAATCACTCTAAAATCAATCCGATATACTAAATGTTTAGAAAATATTTATTATGTCATCAACTAAGGTCTTGATCAGAATTCTTTTCCGCCATATAGTTAGAAATTGTATTTCCTTCATAGTATTTGGCTGAGCGTAGATTCAGTGCAATAGTTAATTTACTGTCTAAGAAAAGGAACAAACTGGACATCACTGAGCGTAATGATTTGCGACAGATGTTAACGAATTTGGAACCCAATATTACTACCAAATAAAACAGTTTAGTACTTTGTTAACCATCACAAACTTTAACTTTGTGTGACTATAGTTTCGTAAAACAATCTTACATTATCAAACACTACTTTAAAACTAAGGTATTACAGCTATTGATCCTATGTACCTAATATTACACTTTTATTGGAGTTAATTTCTTACAATATTTTAAATAGTGGGGTATTTCAGAAATCTTTCTGATCGTTTAATAACTTTCTAGACGGGTCTATATTCTATTTATAAATTTCAATCGCTTCACTGCAAATCAAAGCGTGTTATAAGCGGTGTTATTTCGATGCGTATAAGTGAGTTTATTCATTTTACCGAGTAAAAAATGCGATTTTTAGTACATAACGTGTCATATCGACACGTGTAATTTGCAATTTTGACACAGATATGTGTGTTACAAATAAAACACATTTGGTGGCGCGGCAAGATAATAACACGCTTATCACAAATACATAGAAAGGTGTGTCTTCAGAACTGAGAAATTTAAAATAACACTTATTTAAATCAGCATAATTACTATTTGAAAAATGCGTATGATTAAATTTTTTGCTCCAATGATAAAAATAATAAATTTATTAAATAACTAATATTACATTCATTTATATTGCATTGCAAGTTAGAAATATAATATTTATTTTAACCATAAAATTCTGTACGCTGATGGTTAATTAATGGAACATACGTTGCTCTACCCATCACATTAAAAGAAGATAAATTATGTGGGAAAATTATATTTTTTGAATCAACCACGATTCTTATATTACTAAAATCTTGAGAAATATAATAAGCATTTAACTTTTCACTTTAATTTTCAGTAATAAGTTTAAGGTGGTATTCTGGTCTAGAATTTTGAGAAAAACGTTTTTTTTGTTTGCATACTTTTAAAGATTAAACCTTGAAAAATATGTCCTTAGAGGATTTTTCGAATTAAAGCAGTCTGGCGTCGGAGAGGATATATATATATATATATATATATATATATATATATATATATATATATATATATATATATGTAAAATCAGTATATATATGTAAAATCAGTTTTTATTTTAAAATTTAAAAAAAAAAAGTTTTCTCTCATATACAGTAAACAATGTTTCATAATTAAAAATATTAAAGAATATAAATAATTTCTTTTCTTAATTTACATTTTTATTATTATTATTCACGTATGGGCCCTGGTGGACCACGCGAAGTACAATTAGGGGCGTTTGTTGTTGTTAGCCTTCCTTTGCGCCCATACTAATTTCATTCTTTCGCTATGAGCTTTTTTCCTTTCGTCAGACCAAGTTGTTCCAGTCTTCCTACATTTTTCTCTCTGGCCAACTTTCCAAACCTTAACCTTGTGTCTGAAACAGCCTCTATCTTGAATTTCACTTTGTGTAATATTTGCTGATCCTAGGTCCTTTTTAATTACAACAATCCATTTAATTATTTCTACTTTAGCTCTACTCCTATTTTCATAAAATTCGACTATTTGTCTAATTAGCCTACTCGGGTTTATTCGATTTATATGTCCGTAAAACTTAAGTCTTCTTTTTCTCATATCGCTATGTATATCTGTGTATTGTTTGATTTCTTGGTTTACTCGAAGTCGGTATGTTGTGCTATTTATTTGTTTGGGGCCTAGGATTTTTCTTATGATTTTTCTTTCCTTCTGTTCAATTTCCTCGATATCTCTCTTTCTATTCAAAATAAGCGTTTCTGCCCCATATAGACATTCCGGCTTAATAACTGCTGTCTCAGTTTTGTGTTTTTAGATAGGCATTTTTTGTTGTAAATATTTTGTGCAAGTCTCAATGCCGTTTCCATTTTTTGACATCTACCCTTATTGGCAGATTTTTCCAACCCATTTTCCATGATTATTTCATCCAAATATTTGAATTGAGAGACTCGTCTGATGTTACCATATTTTGTGATAGGAAATGGTGTCCTTAGTTTGTTGCAGATCATGTATTGTGTCTTTTCAAAGGAAATTTGGAGTCCTATCTTTTCTGCTGTTTCTTTTAGGATTTCAATCTGTTTCTGTACCGTTAATACATCTTGAGCTAAAATTGCTAGATCATCAGCAAACGCCAGACAATCAGTTTTGATGTTGGTTTTCCCCAGTTTAATGGGCTGGTCAATATTCAGGGCCGACTTTTTTCACACCACTCCTGTATTACTTTTTCTAGAACACAGTTAAATAAGTGTGGCGAGAATCCATCCCCTTGTCTCACTCCAGTTTTAATTTCGTAGGGCTCGGAGATGTCACCCATAAATTTAACATTTGACCTTGTGTTAGTTAATGTTTCGGAATAACGATTCGCGGTCAATAGAATCATATGCTTTTTTGAAATCCACAAATGTACAGACAAGATTCTTATTGTACAGTTTTTGATGTCTTAGGATCAACTTTAGATTCAGGATCTGTTCAGGACAGGATCTGCCCGATCAAAGACCTGATTGATATTCACCAATGTTAGGTTGTAACTGTTCATGTGCTCTGTCTAGTAGACATTGAAATAGAATCTTGTAACTGGGAGAAGAGATATCCCTCTATAGTTGTTTACATCCGTTCTATCTCATTTCTTATGTAGTGGATGGATTAGAGCATCTTTCCAATCTTCCGGAATCCGTTCGGTTCGCCAAACTTTTTGTAGAATTTTGGTTATTTCCTTGATTGTACCTGGTCCAGCGGATATCAAAAGTTTAGCAGTGATTCCATCTTCACCAGAAGCTTTTCATTCGGTGAAGTTGATTATTCTTTCTGGTGGTAATGAATCTGGATTTGTTTATTTAGGGTTTAGTGTTGGTAATTTGTTTAAGGGCTCAGGACAGTTTAGTATTTGTTCAAAATATTTCGCAAGTTCTTTGCAATTGTCTTGGTTATTTAAAGCTAATTGTCCGTTTTCCTTTTGGAAGCAAAGACTTTGGGGTTGATAGCCTGTTAATTTAGTTTTAAATGTTTTGTAAAGTTTCGGGAGTTATTTTTTTGGAAATCTTTTTCTATTTCATTCAGTTGATAGTTTTCATATTTTGTTTTAATTTGTCTAATTAGCTTCGATGTTTCTTTTCTTACTTCCAAAACGATATTATAGTTTATTGCTGTTTTTTGATTGTTTCAATCTTTGAATGCTTTATTTCGGCTTAATACTGTTGATGTTTAATGATGTTTTCTACGTTTTTATAAAGGGACCAATTTACCAATTTACATTTTTAGAATTTAATTTTAATTTAATTTAATTTTTACAATTCTACACAAAGTTTACTAATTAAAATTATTTATATTGATTATGGAGCCACATTAGCTGTGGTGTCTAAGGCGTCAGCCTTACGTTACGACAGTTAATGTGGAGCGGGTTCGAATCCCGTACTAGGCAAAAAAGTTTTTCTAAAATTCTTGTGAATGTTTCTAGGTAAGAGTATAAAATCTGACAAGGAATCACCCATCAGTCCACGCCAGTTCAAGGCTGGGAAAGGCCGGATGCCTTCTGAGAGGTTTTCTACGTTGGTCACTTGCTAGTCGGTAGGCTTCTCGAGAACTTTCGGTTAAGCACAAAACCAAGGGTTGATAGCCTGAGGGGGGTGCTGACCGGGGTTTTCGGTAGCTGATGACCGCGGTTCGGAACCCACGTTAAGCTGTAGGTCCAGTCGCTAAATAGCCTTTTCAGTTGCTGATGCGCCTCTAACCACAAAACTTTACTTTTACATTTTTAGAAATATTTATATCTACAAGTTACACGTATTATGAGAAACATTGTAACACGTGTTACGAATTTAACACGCCTTTGTGTGTTAAATGTATGTATATAATGACTACAAGAAAAAACAAGTGTAAGTGTGTAAATTTAACACACTTTGATTTGCAGTGTTCTAAAATGTTTAATTTTTTGCTTTTTGGCGTTGTATATAAAATGTTTAAATTTGTGATCTCGGGAAATATATGTCCGGTATCTACCAGATGATTCGCAAAATTACAATTTTTCCGAGATTTATTTAATTTAAAAATTAACTAAAAATCTAACGAGACTAAATAAAAATTTAACATACAGCGCAAAAAGTTAAACATTTTAGAATAAATTGAAATTTCTAAATATAATTAATATCCATCTAGACGGTTAATAAACGATAAAAAATTAACCCCAATAAAAGTGTAAAATTAGGTACACAGGATAAATAGCTGTAATACCTTAGTTTCAAAGTAGTGTTTGATAATGTAACATTGTTTTACGAAACTATAGTCATACAAAGTTAAAAAATAAAAGTGATAGATAACAAAGTAAAAAATTGTTTTATTCGGTTTAAAAATGATCTATCACAAAGTAAAGGACAAATCAATCAATACCCTATATAAACAACGAACGATCTCGATAATTTTTTTTATTTCTTATTGATTTTGTATTTATTTTTTAATTTATAATAATTAATTCTTTACTACAGTTGATGGTATTTTTAATTAATTTATACTTTGTGATTCTTAATAGATATATAGACAAATAAAATAGGTATAGATAATGTGCCGTAATATTTATAATATTTGGTATAATTAACTATTATGGGAGAGGAGCGTAAGAATATTTTTTCCTTGTAAAGGGGGCGGTGGTTCAGAAATGGTTGGGAACCTCTGTTGGATTGAATAGATTTGAATGTTATATCACGAAAAACCGAAAATGTTTTGATTTATGCCTACTTCATAAATACATGTTTATACATTGAGATAATATTATTTATATGTCCCATTAGTACCATATGTTTTATATTGTTAACATGGCTCGTGCTTAAATCTTATTTATTAACAAAAGTACTTGTTTGTCCCTCTCTGTTTCATCATTATCGCCTCACATTCAAACATCTTTTTCAATATATCATGCTGTACGGAAAGTTTGTAGGTATTTTCCATTGGTTCCTTTTTTACTGCTTGTAACAAAAATATGTAATGTTTATTTACATATTACAGATATCGACATGATTTTTGTAACATTGATTAGAATGCTCTTTTTGCATTTTATTTAAGTAGTTATTTAAACACATTTTCACAGAAATGGTCTAGCACGTTCCATTTTCCTGTACATTATTTGTTCCTGACTTTGAAGTACAAAGGTAAGGATTACTTTGGTACAAAGTATTGCTGTTTTCTTGTCTATGGTACAGTAGGGCAACAAAAGAACATTACAGTAAAAAAGATTGGCCTTATAGAACTTCTTTTGAACTTGGTAGTTCAAATATAAAATATACCCCCCCTTGTTAACCCAAAAGAGTGTTTCTTCCGCATCTCCATATTAAGCTTGGACTAATGAAAAACTTTGTCATAGCCAGGGATAAAGAAGGTAATGTTTTCATGTACCTAAAAAGTAAAGTGATGCAAAACTAAAAGGAGGCATATCACGGGCGTAGCCAGGATTTAATTTAGGGGGGGGGGGGTGGTTAGTTCGAAGTAAATAAAACAACAAACATATACTTACATGAAATTTAATATCTATATATTCATCGGAAAAATTACGACATATTTATAAAGTTCTTAACTTTAAATGAAATGGTGAAATTAATTTCGTTCCTTTGCGCTAAATCTAAAACCATTAAAGAAGAAATCTTCCGCTTTTTCTTGTAAATATATCCACTACTTCATCTGCATGAATTTCTGTTCCATAGTGAATGTTCATGAGAGCCAAACCATTAAGTCTATTTTCACTTGTAGTGTTTCGTAAATAGTTTTTCAGTCTCCTTAGGCTCGAGAAAGACCTTTCTGGGGTAGCAGTGGATATAGGAATGGTAGCCAAGATTTGTAGTAATGTGCAAATATTAGGATAAAGGTTTTTATCGCACATATCTAGGCATTCCAAACTAGATTTCGGGGTAGGCGAGATACTTGTCATCACTGTTTCCCATACTTCAAGTTCTGCTTTAACCACTGCTATGTTGTTTTCGGGAAGCAGTGACGAGTACATGGAAATTGCTTCTTCAATTTCAGAATTGGCAGTAAAATTTGAAGGTAGCACACCAGATAATGCTGATACTACGTTACGATGTTTGGTAAACTTTTCAACCAATTGTTGAATTGTATGATCAAGAAATGGAATGAACAAATTAATTTTGTAATACGTGCATACATCCAATGCAGGAATGTTCGGTCTATTTAATTGTCTTCCGACGATGCGTGGCATTCGCAGTATACCACCATTTTCTTCCAGTAAAACCTTTGCGTCTTCATAGAGATGAAGATATTCGATGTCAGTATTGTTTCTCAGGAGTTGTAAGACATTAATAACATCATCTACATGTTTGAATGCCGTGATAAGATCGATGTCAATTGTCTGTAATTGTTTTGATAGCGACAATGTATAGCTCATAATTTTTTGAATAATCACTAAACACATCACAAAATCCGAAGATCGAATCGTACTTAGCAATTGGGCGGCTTGTTGCGATGTTTCCTTATTGTGATTAAATTGGAGTTCTTCGAGAGCATTCACAATAGCTGAATAAATTTCCCTGAATCTTATAATAGCTTCATGTTTGTGGACCCACCGTATTTCACACATTGAGAGCAAGCTTTTTTGGTTACCGACGGGTAGTAGGAACCAACAGACTGCACAATCCCAATGCACTTTCGGACATTTGCTAATGAACATGAATCAGCAATAGCAAGGTTGAGAGAGTGTGCACTACAGTGTATATAAAGAGCAAGAGGACATTCTTGGCGAACATAAGCTTGGGCACCGTGCAAATACCCACTCATAGCTGCAGCTCCATCGTAACCCTGACAAACCACATGAGAACATTCAAGTCCATGCTTTTTTAGAGCGAACGTCCCATTACCATGCAAACTCTGCAGTATGCTCCACTTTTATATTCCGAATATGACAACCAGGGGAATCTCTCCTACCATTTCAATTGAAAGCGTAAGTTTCTTTTTGTGGAAATAGGAAACTTATAATCTCTGGGTGGGTTCCATGGCGTTTTTAAAATTTGGACTTGGAAAATTTGGACTGGACTGTTGCAGACAAGATGTAGATTCGACAGCTGAAGGTATCGAACAGGGCACCAGCGACATGGCATCGATTTCGACATTCGGTATTGTGATTAAGGTCGAGGTCGAGGGCACGCTTGTCATCACAGTCTTCTTATCAGCATGCAAGGTAGCTGAAGCTTTGATAGCTAAATCCAAATTTGTTTCTTTAAAAGCAACCCCTTGACTACACCACTTTTTCCAGTAGTCCATACCTTTAAGTTTATCACCCTTCCTTTTTTTCCTCTCCATTTTTCGACAGTAATAATGATTCACGTATCTATCCTTAACAAGGTCACCGGGTTGAAACCCCCCCCCCCCCCCCCCCCGGGCTACACCCGTGAGGCATATTTATTGGCTTCAAATAAGGAAGCTTCTAGGTAATTTCCGTTTTCAAGAAAACTTAAATGAAAAGGAATTGGCAGCTTGGAAGTGTTTTGTAAGGATTTCTGGGTACAACAAGAAAAATGAAAAGTATAAAAGCCTGATAGATGAATTCTTGAAAACGTATGAAATACTAGGGTGTCGTATGTCCTCAAAAATGCATTTTTACACTCCTATTTGGATATTTTTCCGGCAAATTTAGGTGCATTAAGCGACGCATAAGGAGAGAGGTTTCACCAGGACATCAGGATGAAATTAGGCCTAAGTTTGGGGACTACTGCTGGTTTTTAAAAAGAGATGATGCTACATAGTACAAGAAGAAAGAGTGAACATTTTTGTCGCTGTATGATCTCTCATGTAAGATATTTTTTATTCACCTAATCCTCAGTAATGGTTTTGTATAGATTTATCACGTTTTACATGTTTATATAATATAAATATAAGATTGTAAAAGTATGTAGTCACCTATTTTTTCTCCATCACTGACGCCTGTACGCGTTATAGTATTAAGTTTATCATTTTCGGATTTAGCACTACAAAATACTTCATATATATCTATTTTCATCAATGTTACCTCAAAAAATCAAATTTGTTGACCTGTGTTATTAATTCATGTGATATTTACAAAGTTTACTCTCAGATTCGTTTTGACTTGCCTTCAGTGAGCCAAATTGTTTTTATTTCGAAAAGGGCAAGAACGCTGTTCAAACAAAAAACAAAATTTAAATCCTTTATCCTGTTCCTGTTGGGGAGACCATGGTGCAAATATGGTTTGGTCGGTTCAGGGCGGGATACTTTGAACTGAAAGACCTTCAAGCCGAGATATCTAGGAAATAAAAGCCATAATAGTCGAAGATCTACGCACCATGGTTCGTGATATAGCAGATAACTTAAATATTGAAAAATTGACAGTTTTTGACCATCAGGAAAAAAAAATGGGCGATGTGTTGATCCCTCACGAACCTACTGAGCAAAATCTGTTGGATCGATTCTATTCCTGTCATCTTTCGTTAAAAACACAAATTCTGAGGTTCAATATCTGAAGTGGATGGTAACTGATGATGAAAACTGGATTGTGTACAACAATGTGCAATGAAAAAAAAATGGTGGTTGCCGAGATCAGCGGTTTTATGTACCGCGAAATGGTGGAATTGGAAGGGACCCATACACTTTAAGCTTCTTCAACGCAATCAAACCATCAATAGCTACTTTTACTGATCACAATTAGAACGGGCGTCAACGCAAACCGTCAGAATTATCAAACAGGAAAGCTGTCGGGTTTTATCATGATAATGCGCGACCACACGTTTCAATCAGGACCTAGCAAAAATTGTTGAGCTTCAATTGCGATGTTTTGTTCCATCCACCTTCCTAACTGGACATCGCACCCTCGGACTACTATCTATTTCGCTCCCTCCAGAATTGTTCAAATGGAAACTCTTTTAAACAGAAGAAGAGGAAAAAACAAACTGTTGATATTTTTTGACAAAAAACGTTATGGACCTACTTACGCTGTCAAGAAGTTGTAAATAATAATGAAAATTACATGATAGACCATCGTTTCTCAACCTGGGGGTCGAGACTCCAAGGTGGGTTGCGTTCAGGAATATGGTGGGTCGCAATGTGATAAAATAGTTAGAAAATTAAATATTACCAAGTAACAAAATAAACTTAAATAAAGTAATAACCAAAGTTGTTTGAAATAATAATTTAATGCGACGGTTGATTTTGCTTTTCACTTTTCTCATTTTCACAGTTTTCACAGTTTTTCTATACGTGGATCATCATTGCAAACACACATAAGCAAATTATTTTCCATTCATAATAGACAATTTCAAAATTAGATTTTAAAGCCACCATAGACGAGAAGCTTTTTTCGCATAAGTAAGAAGTAGCGAAGGGGATTAATGTTTTCAAAGCTTCCGTTACTAGGCTTCCATAATCACATCGTAGTGCAAGCCAAAACTTATCTAAATCTTGAGTTAAAAATTCTAGTTGTAGAGTTTTGTCGGCCGATATTTCAATATGCTGATGGAAATCTCAATAGGCAAATCGGAAGCTGCAACAATAGTTTTTGTTACGACCTTGTAAACTCGTATTCAAGTCATTCAAATGTAAAAATATATCACCCAAGTAAGCGAACAGTAATAAAGTTTCTTCAGCTTGTAAAAAGTCCGAAAATGCGCTATTTTTATCTGTAAAAAAATTTTAATTCATCTGGCAATTCAAAAAGCTTCGATAGAACTTTTCCTCGTGACTACCACCTGACTTCAGTATGGAAAAGCAGTGAGTCGTATTTGGCACCCATTTCTTTGCACAATGTGGAAAGTCATCTAGTATGTAATGTTCGGGTTTTAATAAAATTAACAATTTTTACGGTTTTAGACAGAACATTTTGTAAATTATCTGGCATCTTTTTTGCATAGAGAAAGAAAGCAGTGCATCCATTCCACATGTGGTATAATGCCGTTTATTTTTACTATTACACCATTGTTCTTCCCTGTTATCGCTTTCGCGCCATCAGTACATACCGCAATGCATTTATTAAAGTTCAAATTTTCGTTTTGTATCGCATCACTAAAAATTTTAAAGAGTCATTCACCAGTTGCACGACCAGAGATTGATTCGTAAAATAGCATATTTTCTATAATTGACCCATCGCATTCGTATCAGACAAAACACAAAAATTGCGCCAAGTTCGACACGTCTGTTGACTCGTCGAACTGAATAGCAGAAAATTCACTTAATTTAACCTTTTCCATTATTTGATCGTGAACATCATTGGCCATTTCATTAGTATCGCCTCGATATTATGTCATTTGAAAATGGTATAGTTTATAACTTTTCTGCTTTTTTTGGATCAGCACATTTACCATATCAATGGGAACGGGTAAGAATAAGAAAAAAAAGAAGGAAAAGCTCATAAGAATATGGGCTTTTCCGCAATCGTGTGGAGCTTAGACTCCCTGGTCACTCTTAATGCTACTAAATAGGATGGTTGAAGTTCTGGGGTCTTATTACGGCTTGATTTGTTGATAGCAATTCGTTGATTTTTCAAGACGAGTGATTTCCAGATGCTGGAGAAATTTTGAAGGCTTCATGCTTTCTGCGGACAGAACTTAATAACAAATAACAAATTGCGGCTGCCATCTAAGGCAATTAATCTATATTTTAAACGTTTTATTGTACAATCTGGTATTTTTCTTTACTGTTTCACCAGATGTAGAGGGTGCATTTTAATTGTTAATTTTATTTAATATTATTAATTTATTTTTCAGAGATTTCGAGACGTCTGTTGATTCGTCGAACTGAATATCAAAAAATTTACTTAGTTTAACTTTTCCAATTATCTGATCGCGAACATCACTGACCATTTCATTAGTACACCTCGATATTATGTTATTTGAAAGTGGCATAGTTTACAACTTTTTTGCTTCTTTCCGATCATCACATTTACCATATCAATGGCAGCGAGTAAAATGAGCTTTTCTGCAATCGTGTGGAGCTTAGACTCCATGGCCACTCTTAATGCTACTAAATAGGATGGTTGAAGTGCTGCGGTCTTATTACGGCTTGATTTGTTGATAGCAATTCGTTGCTTTTTCAAGACGAGTGATTTCCAGATGCTGGAGAAATTTTGAAGGCTTCATGCTTTCTGCGGACAGATCTTAATAACAAATAACGCATTGGGGCTTGCCATCCAAGGCAATTAATCTATATTTTAAATGTTTTATTGTACAATCTGGTATTTTTCTTTACTGTTTCACCAGATGTAAAGAGTGCATTTTAATTGTTAATTGTATTTAATATTATTAATTTATTTTTCAGAGATTTCGACACGTCTGTTGACTCGTCGAACTGAATATCAAAAAATTTACTTAGTTTAACTTTTCCAATTATTTGATCGCGAACATCACTGACCATTTCATTAGTACGCCTCAATATTATGTTATTTGAAAGTGGCTTAGTTTACAACTTTTTTACTTCTTTCCGATCATCACATTTACCATATCAATGGCAGCGAGTAAAATGAGCTTTTCCGCAATCGTGTGGAGCTTAGACTCCCTGGCCACTCTTAATGCTACTAAATAGGATGGTTGAAGTGCTGCGGTCTTATTACGGCTTGATTTGTTGATAGCAATTCGTTGATTTTTCAAGACGAGTGATTTCCAGATGCTGGAGAAATTTTGAAGGCTTCATGCTTTCTGCGGACAGATCTTAATAACAAATAACGCATTGGGGCTTGCCATCCAAGGCAATTAATCTATATTTTAAACGTTTTATTGTACAATCTGCTATTTTTCTTTACTGTTTCACCATATGTAGAGGGTGCATTTTAATTGTTAATTGTATTTAATATTATTAATTTATTTTTCAGAGATTTCGACACGTCTGTTGACTCGTCGAACTGAATATCGAAAAATTTACTTAGTTTAACTTTTCCAATTATTTGATCGTGAAAATCACTGACCATTTCATTAGTACGCCTCGATATTATGTTATTTGAAAGTGGCATAGTTTACAACATTTTTGCTTCTTTCAGATATCCCATTTACCATGTCAATGGCAGCGGGTAAAATGAGCTTTTCCGCAATCGTGTGGAGCTTAGACTCCCTGGCCACTCTTAATGCTACTAAATAGGATGGTTGAAGTGCTGCGGTCTTATTACGGCTTG
Organism: Cosmopolites sordidus; assembly: GCA_031761425.1. Lineage (NCBI taxonomy): Eukaryota > Metazoa > Arthropoda > Insecta > Coleoptera > Curculionidae > Cosmopolites > Cosmopolites sordidus. Next base: position 81,966 of record JARFXV010001576.1, read on the forward strand.
ATTTGTTGATAGCAATTCATTGATTTTTCAAGACGAGTGATTTCCAGATGCTGGAGAAATTTTGAAGGCTTCATGCTTTCTGCGGACAGATCTTAATAACAAATAACGCATTGGGGCTTGCCATCCAAGGCAATTAATCTATATTTTAAATGTTTTATTGTACAATCTGGTATTTTTCTTTATTGTTTCACCAGATGTAGAGGGTGCATTTTAATTGTTAATTGTATTTAATATTATTAATTTATTTTTCAGAGATTTCGACACGTCTGTTGACTCGTCGAACCGAATATCTAAAAATTTACTTAGTTTAACTTTTCCAATTATTTGATCGCGAACATCACTGACCATTTCATTAGTACGCCTCAATATTATGTTATTTGAAAGTGGCATAGTTTACAACTTTTTTGCTTCTTTTGAGATATCACATTTACCATGTCAATGGCAGCGGGTAAAATAAGCTTTTCCGCAATCGTGTGGAGCTTAGACTCCCTGGCCTCTCTTAATGCTACTAAATAGGATGGTTGAAGTGATGCGGTCTTATTACGGCTTGATTGCTGGCCTGGGTTTGTCGGAAGCTAATGACCTCGAAACCCATGTTAAGCTGTAGGTCCAGTCTCTAAATAGCCTAGTTGCTGATGTGCCTCTAATTCTAACACTTTACTTCTTAAATACATACATTCGTCATTTAATACAAAGACAAATAGATAACTCTTTTTTTCACGATTTATAAACGTGTTAATATGCTCGTAGAAGTTTATAGGCCATTTAAAAATACAAATGATTTTTTATAAATCACGATACTGAAAAAAGGACGAATCGTCGCCGGTTAACACGATACGTCGATGTAAAACTTTAGGGGGTCGCAACGTTTTTTATTTAACTTTTTGGCTATTTAGTAGGTCGCGACACTAAAAAGGTCGATAAACGATATAATAGAGTAAATAAAAATTTAGAACTAAAAATATATTTGTATTTCTTTCTCTTAAAAAATTACGGATTTTCCGGACAACCCGATAAAATGTTTCTGTTAATTTTTTGTGTTACACGTTCTTTGATTTATCGACGATATATCCTGAAAATTGTTTTGGTATAACATATTTATCGCAATAAAGACCAGATGGTAATTTCAAACATCAATAAAACATTATCTAAAGCAACTCCATTTGGAGGGATTATCGCTAATTGCTCTATAATATAATAATAATACAACATTCCTCTGACTTATTCGACACGCTACTTTCATCATGATACAGAGCCAGAAAAAATGCGCTCCTCTTTTTGGTCCGAACATGGAGTTTATGAAAGTATTCGGAATATTACCGAATTACAATTTTACCTCGAATCGTCTTGGGGGAAGAATATTCAGTTTGTTTTACAGAGTGTTATTAATTATTTTAATTGTTTCAATGGAAATTTATATCTGGATGCATAAATTCTACACGGAGTACTCGGAAAGTTATATGTCCATCATAGTGAGAGTTATGTGTGAATTATCAGGCTTTGTGATGTTTAACAGTGTTGTTATATGGTCATATACAAAAAGGAAGTTATGGGAAAGATTGTTTAATCAAATATCCAACGTGTGTAATCAGCAGATTGTTAAAGAACGTCAGGACGTCAAAAGAAGTATTTTAAGAAATGCCAATCTATATTTTATAGTGGCTACGTTCTTAATTCTTATCTTATACATGTTAGATATTTTATTTTGGCAGATAGAAAACAATTCTGTAAGTTTTATTCTATCATATGTTTATTTCTACTACAGTTTCTTGCTTTCAAACCTTATTGGACAAATAGCTTTGGAGCTATCGAATCAGTATAAGTATATGAGAGGTGGCTTGACTGCGTGTTCTTACACTAACGTAGAGAACATTACAAAAATGGTACGACAAACAAAAAGGTTATATTTGGAAATGCATAAAGTGATTGACACTTTCAATAAACTATTTGGTACATTGCTGTTGTTGATGGCAATACAATGTTCATTACAGATACTAGACTTTGGGATTTTCCTCATCGAACAGGTGCTTCCAAACCTGAAATTTCAATATGATACCTTTTTCTTGTATGTGATTTTCATTATTTTGAACTTGGTGAGTAGAAATATTTAGGAAACTTGAATATACGTCAAAGCGGGCTTTATTTACAGATTTGGTTTTCTATAACTCAGTTTCGTTGTGACATGACCAAAAGAGAATCACTTCAGTTGCTGTCCATTTGTTACGATCTGATCGAGAATCAAGTGTTGTCATCGGAAGTGCACCAGGAGCTTCAAACCTTCATTGATCAGATGAAAAATAGGCCTGTAAAGTTTACGGCAGCGGGATTTTTCGAAATCAAAAGATCAACTAGTTTTTCCATCGTTGGTACCACTGCAACATATTTTATTGTGTTTGTTGAATTGAGAAATAATGATACAAGTATCACAATAAACAACAAAACTTTGTAGAATTTATTAAATGTTTATTATCTAGCATTGTATATTAGTAAACTCGAATAGATTTGTCACTGAACACGAAACGATTTTATTTAAGTAGTCTTTAGCCTCATTCCAATAAATTCCTCGTTTTTCTGCCGCTTGTCGAACTTGTTCCTACCATCTAAGTCTTGGACTTCCAACTATATTTTTCCCTCGTATTTTCGCTTCATGGATTTGTTTTGCTAATCCCGCTTCATTCATTCTGTGGATGTGTCCTAGCCAGCTCTTTCTATTGGTTACTGTCGTATTTCTCATGCTATTTCTTCTTGTATTTTCCTCTATTTTGCGTGGGAATCTGATTTCTGTTGCTATTTTAATTCTACTTTCGTCTTTCTTTGTTAAGGTCTAAGATTCGCTACCCTTTATGGGTCACCATGGTTAATGGTGTCACCATTTTCTGATACACCTGTGCTTTTACCTCTTTCGGTAGCTCGCTTTTTCCTAGGAATGTTGTATTTAGGGTGTTGTATAGTTTGCATATTTTTTCCATTTTTTCGTTCATTTCACCGACTATTTTTCCATTATCTTCTATTATTGTGCCTAACAGCTTATAGTTTCTGACTGACACCATTTCCTTCAAGTTTTCACGGATGGAATAAATGTTAAAATTTTTCTTTTGGGTGTCAATCCGTTCGTTTAAAGAATTTTCACATTCTTGATGACGTTTCGCCAAAATCTCATCTGGCATTTTCGAACTGACAGCTTCGAACTGAGGGTTAGATTGCCGAGTGTCGCAGTTTTGTTTGCACGGGTCCGTAGAGCGTATCGTGTAGGGTTCGACTAGTCGGTTTGTTTTGTTGCTTTCGCCCCTCCGTCAGTTGGTTGGTATTGGGATCTTCGGAGTTGTTTGGTGTTTCTCCACGTAGGTTCGGCTAACCATGTTGGCATTATTAGGAGATGATTCAATTTTAGATCTAAAAAAATTGAATCATCTTCTGGATGAATTGATCTTAGATCTAAGAAGGACCTAAGATTAAATCATATCTTGATGATGCTAACATGGTTAGCAAAACGTGCGTGGAGAAGTTTGCAAAAAGTGATTTGGTGTTTAGCGGTAAACCTCTTCGAGTTTTGTGTTTCACACCGATTGCTCCAATAGAAGAATTAAATCTATAGTAGCATGTTTTATTTTAGAATTTGTTGTATCAATGTGAATGGTTCAGTAGTAAATATTTTACAAACATATTTGGTTTTATTTAATAAAATTTCTATTTCATTTAAATGATATTAGTATGGGGTATAACCAATCAATTATAGTGGTTAAACTATATAAGTTATACGTGGGTTTATGCATGATTAACGATTATATTTTACAATAAAAGTCACATGGGGATATATATGGCAAATACGGTGCTTGATCAATTAATTTATATCTACACCTGTTCAATTTTTCTTTTCAACATGCCTTTCAACGTACCTTTTAGCTTGCGTTATTGCATGCGTTAGCGTATGTACCCTAGTGCATGGTAAGACGCAAGCCTCCTTCCTGTCCACATGTTTGCGTCAGTTTCATTCAGTTTCTGGCGAGTTCATTAAAGACGGTATTTTAAAAACGTTAAGAACAATTTATTTTGTAAGTACCTACTGTTAACTGTGTAATTTCAGTTTCATGAATACGTCTGACATTGTCATGTTAGCTGGTATGAGTGATACTGTGCTGATGGTGAAAAGAGCAGGAAAAATAAGGAAAAAATACGGAAACTCTGTATGGATAAAGGAATATTTAGAATAATTACTACAATTTACTACAGGAAAATATATACTGAAAAAATATTCTTTACACATGCAATTTACAATTTTTTTACTTTTTGTTTTATTTAATTTAAAAGTCCGTTGTACCGTTAGGTGTAAGACTGGCAGTTTACATTTCAGCATGAACTTTCACTTTCTATGAGTTCCTGTCTAGTGCTGAATTTCCAGCATATACCAATGAATTCATCGTTTTTCTGCCGCTTGTCGAACTTGTTTGTACCATCTCAGTCTTGGACTTTCAACTTTATTTTTTCCTCGTGTTTTCGCTTCATAGATTTGTTTTACTAATCTCTCTTCAGTACTTCTGTGGATGTGTCCTAGTCAGCTTTTTCTATTGGTTTCGTTTCCAGTTGTGCCATTACTGTCGTATTTCTCAAACTATTTCTTCTTGTATTTCCCTCTATTTTGCGTAGGAATCTTATTTCTGTAGCTATAATTCTACTTTCGTCTTTCTTTGTTAAGGTCTAAGATTCGCTACCCTCTATGGGTCACCATGGTTAATGGTGTCACCATTTTCTGATACACCTGTGCTTTTACCTCTTTCGGTAGCTCGCTTTTTCCTAGGAATGTTGTATTTAGGATGTTGTATAGTTTGCATATTTTTTCCATTTTTTCGTTCATTTCACCGACCATTTTTTCTTTATCTTCTATTATTGCGCCTAATAGGTTATAATTTCTGACTTGTACCATTACCTTTCCTTCGTGTACAATTTTATGTTAATATGCTAGTTTTCACGGATAGAATAAATGTTAGAATTTTTCTTCTGGGTGTCAATCCGTTCGTTTAAGGAATTTTCACATTCTTGACGACGTTTCGCCAAAATCTCATCTGGCATTTTCGAACTTTGAGCTTCGAACTGAGGGTTAGATCGCCGAGTGTTGCAGTTTTGTTTGTACGGGTCCGTAGAGCGTATCGTGTAGGGTTCGACCAATTGGTTTGTTTTGTTGGTTTTGCCCTTCCATCTGTTGGTTGGTATTGGGATCTAAGGAGTTGTTTGGTGTTTGTTTTATATCATTTCCCATGTTTGAGAAATGTTTTTGATACTGCTGGTATATATTGTCCTTGTATGATGATACCCTTCATATATCAAGTATGGAAAACATTTCTCAAAAACACGGGCAATGATGTAAAAAAACACCAAATAACTCCGAAGATCCCAATACCAACCAACTGACGGAGGGAAGGAACCAACAAACAAACCGACCAATCAGAACCCTGCACGATACGCTCTACGGACCCGTGCGAACAAAACTGTGACACTCGGCGATCTAACCTTCAGTTCGAAGCTGTCTACAAAGAGAGCAAAGACTTGAAAATGCCAGATGAGATTTTGGCAAAACGTCGTCAAGAATTTAGCATGGAGCGTTACTGAAAGGGTAAGTAACCCTTTCAGTACAGTTACTGAAAGGGTGAGTAACCCTTTCAGTAAGAGGACGTGCGGATGTTTCAGGAATTGAGATAGTTATTAAGGTTGAAGAAGATTATCAGGACATATCATTAGACTTCATGTTTTATATACAAAATTAATTTTATAAATAAAACACACGTTTTACATAAATAGAGATATATTCTATAACATCTTAGCCCATTTTTAGATAGTAAGCATAAACAGTTTATAACATTGACACTTTGATTTGGCGATAAAGAAGACTAAACAGAGTAAAACCCCTTTAAGACCAGATATAGTGAAATTCATTAAATTAATTAAATTACCATTAAAAAGCAATATTATCTTCATTGATATTATGATGGATACACTTTTCAAAAAGACATTCTTAATATGCTAACGCATCTAATAAAATATAATTATAATAAACGTTTTTTTAATTTGAAGGAAAATAGATGTGATAGAAAGAAAATGCGGATACTTTTGATTTCAGGACACGTGAAATAAAAAAAAAATAGCTATTAAAATGAAAACAATGCTCAAAAGTTTTTCATATGTCGTCCTGTGTTATCGATAATTATCAGCTTGGTTTGGTTTAACCATGTGTCTTTTCTGTCAAATGTTGCACTTTTGGTTGATGAGTACCATTGATCGTCCTGAGATCACTCGCAATGTTAACTAAGGGACTTAATAACGTATATGAGATGTGTAATGTTCGTGTGTGTAGTGTTCGATCTGGCAATACTGTGAGTAGAGGAGACAGGTCAACAACTGATGCGTCTTTAGTAATACAATAATTTCTAGCACCGTCGCGTTATCAAGTTTTGCTTCAGATTTCGGCAGGATACAACGGAAACTTTTGCAAAACTTCAACAGGCTTATGAAAACAGTGTTGCCTTCAGCTGTAAGGAGTGACAAAAATGTCCACATAATCGGGGATCTTGAGCGTTCTGATCATTGAATTTAATGTTGATTCAATTGAACTCAGAACTCAGAACAATTCAATTGAATTGATCATTGAATTGTTCTGAGTTGAATTTGATTCACACAACCATTCATCAGATTGTGACCAGTGATAAAATCTGGAGTCGAATAAAATCTGCATGAAAATGATTCCAAAAAAACCTTTCACAGAGTCTAAAGGATTTCTACAAAAACAGAGTCTAAGCGACTTGAAACAACCACTGCCACACCACTGCCAAAAATAAAAATAAATTAATTAATTAATAATTTTTAATTTTTTTCCTTATAATTAAAAAGTCATACTAAATTGAAAATATATTTTTTAAAACCAGAGTGCGTGTGACGTCACAATGTTTATTTCCTCTCAATATTACAGACAGCTGGTACAAGCTGATTTTAATCAACTTATTCCTGTTATTATCATCAGTGTGTTGATACATTTATTGTAAATGTCAAATCTAATTAGTTATCGTGCCTGTTTCGTAACATTTTGAGCAATACTACAAAAACAACTCCCGAAAAAATGTTTTTAAGTGTGCCACAAGAAGTTAAAGCAGCACGAAGTATTGATCCTAAAACAACATTAAATTTTTACAACCACCTGTCATCAAATATATATGAAATATTATTATTTATAACATTATATAAATTTTTTATGTTATTTATACCTGCTGAAACTACACAATCATGACACTGAGTGTCTTAAACTTTTCTTAGTTTTTTTATTAATAATTAAGGTAACTGGTTAATAATTAAGGTAACTGCGGAGCTTCACTCAGAACTTTACGTTGTGGTATACGTCTATTCACGGCGCAAATACAATTTTTGCGGTTAACTTGAATATAACCTATAGCCTTGTCACCGTAACTTTTACAAATAATTGAATTATATTTAATAGACATATTTTGTTTCTTATTTATATTTAAATTATTATTTTTTAAAACACTCAAATTGATGCTCTAGCTCCTCGAACTTCAGCTGGATTGAACCCAATATCATTTTTTAGAAAAATCTGTGACCATAAAAATATCCACACTGGGTAAATTATCAGAAATGGCCTTTATGGAATTAAATTAGTAACCAACAATATTTTTTTGTACTAATTTTGAGAGAAGCCGTTGACAGCACTTACGTGAAAACACTTTAACATAATGACGTCACAAACATGGCAAATACGTATGCAATTGTGGTGCTTTCGCAGTCACGTGATTTTATTTCAAATTTTATAAATTTTAATTCAATTGCAAACAATTTTTTAAAACTGTTTCGCATCGATTATCAATATTATTTATGACATATTTTTAAACTAAAGTAAAAATATTGATAATTATTTTTTATTCAAAAACCCAATTACTGGAAATATCCTGTAAGATTTCTTTTACTTGGACATAGATAGACTCACGCATTGTTGAAAATTTATAAACAAAAATTGTTATTATCATTAAACCTGCTGCAACACAATATAAACAACATTAACCACATAAATTACATATATTTTATATAAATTCAAGATACTTATAGATAATTTTCAGACTTTTCGAAACTACATTTTTTTCCAATTTTAATTTTGAACCGAATCAATAGAAAGCATACGTTGAGCTACACAACAAATATAACATTTGTTTATAACTGAGTATTTTTTGTTACATTGTTACATTAACATTTAATTATTAATTTAGCCACTGGTATGTTCTGGAAGGAACTGATTAGAAAGGAAAGGAAACAAGGAGCTTTAACATGTAACATTTCAATAGAGTTTAATTCAGGTAAGTTATATCAACGTATACAGTGATCCACATAAATATTAGTGCTGTATCATTAAATTTATCTGAGGTATTTTATTCTATAAATAGTGTACGGGATAGATGTTCTGGAGTAGACGTTTTTAAGTGTTTTGATTACCGTCTGGTTTGCAAATTGTCCAGAAGTTTATCTTATGAATAGCGCTCCAGCGGATATTTACACTTTATTACCCTTTATATATGCTTTATTCCCTCTCTTTCAGATCTTCCATGCCATCCTTTCTGCATCGCTTCCATGGTCTTCATCGCTTTCTTTCGCTTTGTGGTATCTTGTCCATGCAATTCTCACTACTCTATTTTCTTTCATTCCTCGATGTAGCCTAACCACTGCAGTCGTTTCGATTTTACTATCGTGTTTATTCTTGGATTTTTTAAAATATTATAAATTTCCTCATTCGTTCTTTTCATATACAAGCCATTGTTTTTCTTTCCTCCTGCTATCCTTCTGATTATTTTACGTTCCCATCTTGACAGTTTCTCTTCTTCTTTCTTGCTTAGAACCCATGATTCACTTCCCTATAATGCAGTTGGTCTTACACATATGTTAGCTTTGATCAATTTTTGACCTATATCCCTTTCTTTTTCACACTTGTTTGTAATCCTTACTCCCAAATAGATAAATTCCTCCACGTTTTCAAAAGTCATTCTTCCTATTGTTTATATTAACTTATACTTTCGGAACCTTTTCTTGTGTACCTTTGCCTAATATTGGTTTGCTTTTCTTTTGATTAATCTATAAACCAAATTTGTTTGTTGCCTTCATTGGCCTTTTTGATGCCTCCTTCAATTCTATCTCACATTTCGAAATTATTGCCATATCGTTGGCGTAATCCACTATTTGATGACTCTTCTGTAAAATATGTTCTCAGTTCAATTGTTGTGGAGGTTAAATAATTGTTATTATCTTATTTGTCCCTGCACATTGAATTACTTTTAGTCTATTATATAACATTATTTACTCATAAATTAAAATCTGATTTAATTTAATTAAATATAACTTAACCAAAATTATCTGATTAAAATTCAACTTAATTAAATTTAACTTAATCAATTTAAACTTGATTAAATTTAACTTAATTTAATTTAATTTCATTAAATTTGATCTAATGAAATACAATTATTACAATAAATGAATTTAATTAATTAAATAGAACTAATATCTAATATAATTAATATTAATTGTTTTAAATAATTTTCAGTTGTAGGTGGCGATACTGTGACAATGTTTATGTGGAACATTGTATTTTTCTAAATTTTAAATGAGGTAGTAAATTAAACTTGAACAAGTTATGTGGATGGGGCAAGACGTTATACGTTTAGGAGATAAATTCCAATTCAACACGTCACTTTTGTAACAGGAGAATAACATCACATATATTAGGTTTAAATTTTACATTTATAGATTTTGTTATTATTAATAAAAAAATTTCTGTTTCACGTTTCATAATTTCGAAGATATTTTGAGATTGTCCACAGCAGCAGCACACAACATGGTATCATCTAACTCTTTACCATTCTTTTATTGCCAAAATTTGAGTCAAACGTCTTCTTAAAATTCAAATTTATTCTGAATTGAAATACCCAACAAGATTTTACCTTCAATCAGATGCACCGATGATCTTTGCTAACAATCTGACGTGTTCTTTTTTTAAATTACAAGAAGAAATTTACCACTTAACACCAAATCACTTGTTTTTAATTTCTCGACGCACGTTTCGCTAACTATGTTAAACATCAAGATATGATTCAATCTAAATGCCCGTCTAGAAATAAAAACAAGTGATTTATAGTTTAGCGGCAAATTTCTTTGAGTTAAACTGTTTTAGCCATTCAAACAATTCTGATTGTATGATCGAGTTTGTTTATATTACACATTATTTCAAATAAACACTGGCCATTTAATGTAAATAAAACTGACCATGCGCTCAGGCATGTTTGATTAATATTGTTGTTCTGTGGTTGCATTCATCTACCTGCTGTCACTTCAGCCTTTCTATTTTACTCTATTTTATTCTATTGTCACTGCTCTGTTTCAAACTTTATGACTTAGGGTAGTTCTTAGCATCGATTGTTCCATCGCTTTTTGTGTTACATTTAGTTGTTCTACAGTTATCCTTCTCAAGGTCATGGTTTGTGTTTTATATGCAGTCACTGGTAATATGCAACTGCCGAATACTTTACGTTTTAGGTAGATCGTTATATCTTTGTCCCTTAACATAAATCTGAGTATTTATCTTTTTATTTCTGTTACATGATTGTATTTTCTCAATTTTTATTGTATTATTGAATTGTATTATTTATTGTATTATTGTATTTTTATATTATTATTTGACGAATAAACGTGTATATACGTTCGCGTTTTTTAAGTGAATGTTATTGACTCTAATATAACTGTGTGTATTGCTCTCTATTTTGTTTTGTAAGGCTTTTATTTAAACTGATTTTCCTGTCATATATTTCTTTTTCCATCCCTTTCTGTCTTGTCGCACCTTCTAAATCAATCAATCCTCCCCATCAATTTCTCTACTTTTTGCTCTTTCTTTAATCCCTTGAATCAAGCATTTTCTCGGTCTTTCGTTAAAATGTTTTCCGGTCGCTTTCCTTTAGAACACTGCCTTCGTGAGCCAGTTATCTCAATCATCTAAGCTTTTCCTTCACTGATTTTATTTGTAGTTTCTGTTAGTTTGTTTCATTTCTTTTTTTGTCTCTTTTTTATTTTCGGTTAATTAGGTAAGAACCGTATCTCCATTGTCCATTCACAATGTCAACGTCTTACTACTAGATAATATCGTTGATCTTACAGTTTTTTCACTACTTTTGTTCTTATGTTTTTTGGTAATTTACTCTTGTATATTTCATTTATTTTTTTGTCTCTTGTTTTATTTTCAATCTTACATAAGAACCGTATCTCCATTGTCCACTCACAATGTCAACATCTTACTACTATATAATATCATTGATCTAACTGTTTTTTCACAACTTCTGTTTTTATGTTTATGGTAACTTACTTTTGTTTAAAAATGTATTTTTCATCATATTGACAATTTTTCCAGCTTTTTCCATTCTCTCATATATTTCATTTTCTATTTTGGCATCATTTTCACTTTATACTTTATTTATTTTTAACTTATTCTTTTTATTTATTTGTACCTTTCAGTTTTATTTTATGTATTTACTGCAGTTACTGTATTTCTGTAGAAGATACGTATTTTAATTTTATGAAGGTTTTATACGAGTCCTACTTCCTTTGATTATTAATTCAGGCCTTAAAATATGTTTTCTTCGTTGGTTCTACTGATTAATATTATTTCATTCTATGAAGCATATAAGTCGCAATTCTTCCACAATGCTATGGTAAATAGTTGGAGTGAAATGGTGTTATATTTCGTGGACACCAAGAACGTGGCAGTATTCCCTGAATTTATTCTAACGCCTTTCTGTACTCTTAGAAAAGATTACGTTTTATATATACAGGGTTTTGCAATAGGGGTGCGCGAACTTTGATCGTATATAGCGGTCATGTTGGGGAGGCTATGGTTGTCAAATTGGAAGGTTATAGAAATTAATGTTGGGCAAATCACCAGGGATAGTTACAGTGTTGAGCAACGCATGCAAATCATTAAACTTTACTATCAAAATGAGTCGTCCTGTTGAGTCAACCATTCGTAGTGTGGTGGATAAATTCGAATCAACGGGTTTAGTAAATAATCAAACAATACCCGCACGCCGTCGAATTGTGAGGGCTGCAGAAAACATTGCTGAACTGAACCAGAGTGTACAGAATAACCCAAGGTAGCCAGTTGATAGCCGCACCGAAGAAGTTGGCCTTTTCGCAGACCTCAACTTGGCCAATTTTGTGCCCGGGACTTCAGCGCGTATCCGTACAAAATTCAGTTGACCCAGGAAGTGAAAATAAAGGACCATAGGCAGCGACAAACTTCGCTGCAGCAAGTGGTCCCTGATTTCGGACGGAAAATCATCTTCAGCGATGAGGCCCATTTTTGGATGAATGGCTATGTCAACAAGCATAATTGTCGCATTTGGGGAAGTAACAATCTACATGAGACTCATTAGTTGCAAATGTATCCGGAAAAAGTCCTGTTTGGTCTGGAGTTTGGTCCGGCGGGGTCATTGGCCTGTACTTGAAGCTGGCGCCGCTATAACTGTTACCGGCGAGAGGTACAAGTCGATAAAAACAAATTTTTTGTATAAAATGTTGCCTAAATTGGAAGATATGGATCTCAACGATCTGTGGTTCCAACAAGACGACGCTACGTCCAATACAGCGTATGCAACAACGGATCTTCTGTACGACAAATTCGACGGCATGGTTATATCACGCTTCAGCGATGTCAACTGGCCAACGAGATCGTGTGATTTAACGCTTAATCACGGGTCTATGCAAATAAGCTGCAGACGATTCATGCCTTAAAAGTCAATACGACCAATGCCATCAATGATATCGAGCCCGCTTTATGCGGTCTAGTCATCGAAAATTGGACTCTCGGGAACGCGCTGCCCAGCGAAGCTGCGTCGGCCATTTGGCCGATATTATATACCATTCATAATGTAATCGAATACATGCACATACACAACTTGTCTCATTTACATTTCATGTTGAAACCCTCTTAATGGGGGGAAATTGGGGGAATTTTAAACATCACTTTTAAATTATTTGTACATTAAATGCTTTTACTACATTTGAGTCACTTGTAATTAAATATTATGGCTATATTGCCATTATTCATTATGTTTAGAACTCACCTAAAACAAATCTATTGTAAAAATTACCAAGAACTTGGTTGTGTATGTATATCTCAGAAGGGCACCTGATTGAAGGATAAATATTGATATTGATTTCTTACATTACAAACCTAACTCCCGAATAATTTCTACCAACTACCAAATTACATTGTCTCTTGATGATTCATATTTGTTTGGCAAAACGTAGCAATTATGCTTGAATTATGTGTAATATTGTTTTGTTTTCAAATAGTTCTGTTATGTTTCAGTTTCCGTTTCTCTAAACTTCTTTTAGTTAATTGACTTCATATAATTTGGTATTATTTGTCGATAATTCTAAAAAGTCGATAATTCGTATGGAAAATATTCAGGATAACATTTTTTATTATTGAAAATATAATATATATTTATATATCACCGCTACCAAGTTTGATACCTGACTCATTTATTCTCTGTTAAAAAATATATATTTTTTTTTCTTCTGTGCGATAGGTAATCTATGTAGATGGTGAGGAGTCTTTTGATATCACAATGTATTCATTTAATATTTAATAAATATAAAAAGCATTGGTAAAATTGGAGCGGTTATAGATGATAAAATAATGTAAAATTTAATAAGGGCTCGACATTTTTAATATCCGAAATAAATAAAGTAATTTTTAGAAAATTTTTGAGTATATGATAAATAATATAATTACTTAATTAGTGGATACAAATTAATAATCTTTTTTTAACCATGTACATTTTACAAATCATGTTCGACAAATATGAAAATATTGGGTCAATAGATTTACAGAAATATGCAGCAAAACTCGAAAAATAATTCGGTAAGCTTACGATAATAATTTTCCATAAATGGAAATGGGCGATGATTCTTTAGTTATATATTTTACATATACGTATATTAGGGTGTTTCATTTTCAAGCGATATTTTTTTTTTATCCTACCTGAAAATCTGATACCTTATATAAAAGAAATATTCGCGTTGGAAAAAAAGATTAAGTGAATTAGAGGCTTCACTCTTCACACTTTAATTTCCCATATAAATAACACGGGAAATTTTTTTTTCGGTTTCAATTCGATTTTTCGGCATTAAATTTTTTTGTTTGAAAAAAATTAAATTGTTTGGAAAAAATTTACTACAAAAAAGTTCCTTTAAGCAAACTTAGGCCGACCAACAGTTTTTGAGTTTTAGAACTTGAAAGTGAATGTTAATTGAATTAGAATTAGATTGTTTTAGAACTTGAAAGTGAATGTTAACAGAAGTTTATCCTCTTCATTTCTATTGACTGTCATTGATTATAGATCACTGTAGATTAACCTCATTTTTTTCGTAATAAATATCAGTACTAGTGATTAGTAGTATCGAAGTGAATTGGATTTAGTGATTAGACTAATAATTTTGGCAAAATGGCTTTTAACAATTCTTGTTAAAATATTTATTTAATTGGCCATGAACGTAAATTTTTATCCCAAAGAAAACTATCTAGTAACCAGGAAGTATTGAGTTTATTGATGTACAATTATAAATCTCTAGGTAAACCACTGAATAAAAGTATGAAAATTGTTATTGATGATGTGAATGGTTTTTGGAGTAAAACAAAAATCCCAGTTATGAAAGTTCATAATAGTGTTGACAAATTGTATAAGTTGATAACTTGTATAAGTGGATTAAAATAAAAAAAATCTTCCCGTACTAAATCAGCTTTTCAAAAAACTAAAGAAGTCGATTTTAAGCTTTTGTCTCAAAAACTATTTGATATTGCAAGTCAAAATTAAAATGTTTGTTTAACAAATGAGCAATAAATATTTTTGGATAACGAGCGAAAAAATCAACGTCGAGTATCATACTATTTGATTTAGAAGAAACAAATTCTGATTCTGAGGAATCGTACAAGGTATTTTGATTTTTGATGAAAAATTTTATTTTGTTTGTATTTTATTATAATTTTATCCTATTTTATTGTAGAATTGAGTAAACCTTTGTCAATGTGTACAATCTCGTTCGAATCACGCACTAACAGTTCAAATTCTTTACATTGAATGCCTTTTAATTTTGAAGATGATCTTCCTACAAAGTCCACTTCTCAAAAAATAAATATTGTGATACCACAATTATCTTTTGCCCTGGATCGATCGACATATGTATCAAAGTATAGACATGTCACCGTGGGATAAAATAGAACTACAAAAAGTTTGAAAATTTGAATTTTAATTCTTTGATGGTGTTATGATTTCATAGTAATTATTGAAAACATTCATATTTATTTACTAAATATGAATAGTAGTTTCTAAAATTAAATATTTAATAGCTTCATATTGCTTATTATAAGTTAATTGTTATTGTAAGATCAATAAATTCCAATTTAAAGGAGATTTGATGCCAATTATTATTAACATTCACTTTTCAACTCAACTCAACTCAACTCAATTCAACTCAAAAACTGTTGGTCGGACAGCGTTTGCTCAAAGGAACTTTTTTGTAGTAAATTTAATGCCCTACAAAAACTGTATATTCATTTTTTCTAAACAAAAATTTTTAATATCGAAAAATCGAGTTGAAACCGAAAACAAATTTTTCCTGTCTTCTTTATATGGGAAATCAAATTTTTGGAAGACTGAAGCCTCTAATTCACTAATTTTTTTTCCAACGTATATATATATATATATATATATATATATATATATATATATATATATATATATATATATATATATATATATATATATATATATATATATATATATATATATATATATATATATATATATATATATATATATATATATATATATATATATATATATATATATATATATATATATATATATATATATATATATATTCATTCATAAGCGAAGAAAATTCTAAATTCACCGGTACTCTACGTGGGTGCTGTGCCCATTTCCTCTGCTACCACTTTAACGTCCGTAATTGTCCGATTTCTGACCTTAAGCCGTCATCAGTCCGGTTCAGCTTGACCGCATAGAAATCGCCTGAATAAATGACCTTAATGTAATAAATATATTCTAGTGATAGTCCCGATAAGGAGCAGGAGCATTAAATATATCCGATACACCACGAATATAAAATAATGAAAAATATAAAAAATGTTTTATATTTTTTGTTTTGCATTTTAATTCCTTGTGCTGTTTGTATTTCCAGTTTAATTAAAAAAGCAGATTAAAAGTATAGACGAATAGATGAATTAATAAATTAATGAATTATGAAATGAAAACGTATACTACATATTACAGCAAAAGACTCATCGCCCATACCCAAAAAAACTTGTATAAAATAAGAATTACTAATATCATTTATTGCAGGCATTATGTATTTAATAAATACATCATTAGTTAGTATCGTGTTAAATTTTTTAAATCTTTGAATAATCACAAAGTTGTGATGTAATAAATCTCAGTGATTTTTATACTTGAATTAATAATGAATCTTGAATTAAGTGTTAAATTTGCAAAAATATTCAGCTAAACTCATCAAATAATACACTAAACTTACGATTATACGTTTCCATAAAGGGCAACAATTTTTGAGTTATGTTTTAAAGACTATTGTGAAGAAATTACTGAAGATGAATGGCTAGGTCGACCAGAAACTGGTATTTCTAATACAAAATATTTTTAAAATAATAAAGTTGGATAAATAGTCAATGGTGAATATTATTTTAATGTTATGAAACGTTTTTATTTGAATTTCTTCCTGAATATCGTTAATGGGAGAGTTAGTGCATTTTGTATGATAATACACCTGCTCATTGTAATACAAATCTCGAGATTAGAAAAAGTCTACCTACAAAAGTCTATATTAGATATACTCTCTCGATGCATTGTCACTCCATTATAAACGAAAGATGACATAATCGTATAAAATATAAAAAAAAACGTGTCCATATCACTTTATTTCTTTTTTTAAGCGGTAATTTTTCGTGTTTTAAGTGTCAAAAATAAATAATAAAATCAGATCTACAAAAAATGTATTATTTAAGAAAAAACTCTTTCTTGTTATTTGAAAATGTACATGGTCCAAAAATTGATGTAATTATACAAAATATTTTATATCAAAACTTCTGTCGAACCCATCATACGACTTAACGACTCTTCAGCCTTTCCCTACAAGTTCGTTTTCTCTTTCACAGTCACCTTCTTCAATATAATCGTAAACGTAAACGTGTGAGCTGGAGATGATTGTTGCGTGCAGCTACTACCTCCAGGTGACGCTGCCTGTATGGTCACAGTAGGCGGCGCGTGGATATGAGGCTGATGCAACGGACTGGAACTAACAGATGGCGTGTTCGAGGGAGCACTAGACGGTGCACTAGAAGTGACGATGGGAGCGCTGGAAGTGGGTAGGGAACTGGCTGATGCGGCACCGCCAGGAGGCGGTACCGAGGGTAGGGGCATACCAGTGGCCCTATGTTAATTGGAATTATGCTTTCCGTCTGAAGAAGCCAGTTCGGATGAGCCGGATGAGCTGAGCGTGGTGTTGGACCCGTAGGGATCCAAGCTGCTCTGGACACTCATCGAACGACCATGGTCTTGACGTCTTACGCGATTTGGGGACAGCTTTCCGGGGTCGACGCTGTTCGGGTCTGCCTGCAAAGAGTAGTGATGGAGGATCGTTTGATCAGGTGGACAACTAAAGCAAGTTAAGTTAGAAAATAATAAGAGAACATGAGAAAGGTTGTTAGAAATATTCTCACACTTATTTTGGTTTAATAGTTTATTAAGATGTTTTCTTAACCTGGATTTTGATTTTTTATTTGTTCATAATTTGGGATTTCAATTTTTCACAAAATAATTAAGAAAATAAAAATTAAAAATGCTAGAGCTAGAGAATGAACAAAAGGAAGAAGAAACAGCAGAATATTCACAATACAGAATTAGTACAATAAATATCGGGAGTGATTTATTCCTGCCAAGGGGAAGGGGTGGACGGTGGTTTTTGTAAGTGATATCGGAGGTGGTTGATGTCAGGTAACCTAGGAAATCTATATAAGGCTCAGTTGTCTTCGAAACTTTGGAGTGCGTAGATCGTGCAAGAAGTGAACGAGTGTGGTAAGTTCGAGTTGGGAGTCAAAATGCAAGAAAACATCGAACAGCGATGAGCCAATACAAACACAAAATTTGCGTAAAATTGAACAAATCCGCTACGGAGAACTTTTCACATGATCCGTGAGGCTTAGAAGGATGAAACCATGTCCAGAACAGGTATTTTTCAGTGGCCTAAAAGATTTAAAGGAAGCCGGGAGAACGTCGAAGACGAACAACGCGCTGGACATCCGAACTGATTAAAATGTGGCCAAAGTGCCAGACGTTCTGAACTCCGATCGTCGATTAAGTGTTCGTTTGGTGGCACAGGAGTTGAATTTCCGAATAGAGATCGCCGATTCCTGGATGCTCCATCATAACAACGCGCCCAGTCAGACGTCGCTAACTGTGAGGGAGACAGTGGCCAAACGTGACAACGTTGCCCCAACCACCTTATAGCTCAGATGTGGCTCTCCCAGACTTTTTTTTTGTTCCTTCGGATCAAGATGAGCCTTCATCGATGCCTAGGACATCGTTTCGGGACGATTGAGGAAGTCTAAAAGGCTTCGACGTAGTGCTTGAATAGCCTTGCAGTGGAGGACTTCCAGAAGCCGTATGAAGATTGGAAAAACCAGGTCAGGGTCATATTTTGAAAATTATTAAGTAACTTTACATATTTTTTCAATAAATGCTTTTTTATGACCTCAGTCCCGATTCATATTGGACAAACCCTGTATGTTAAGGACGTAAACTCTGAATTTTTAATGTAATTTTTATATACATAATTTGTAGTTTTATTTATCCCATTTTTTTGAATTTTTTGACATACACCGAAAATATTTTGTAAATATTTCTAAACTAGAAACAAACAAAATATGTTTGAAACAATAAAATCAAGAAACAGCAGAATATCTTCAATATTTGCTCACACAATATTGACCAATTTAAATTGTTCATAATATTGATTTGTGATGTTATGATGATTTTTTCATCTATCCTATGTTATATAGAATTTTTAAAATTGTGTTGTATATTTGAGATTATATTACAAACAGTTTTTAATGAGACGCCAAATAAAATAAATTTGAGATGGGCCGTAGAACATTTACAATATTTGCATATCTTTCTTAACGTTGAGGATGTCACTTAAAACCTTTACAATCTGTACTACTATGATCAAAAAGTAAAGTGACTTCTCTTTTAAAAATTTGTGCGCTTAGCGTAGCGATACACCCATTTGTTGTTTAAGTTAATATGACTATCCTTGAGATCTGATAGAAGTTATTATTTCGTTAGTTAAGTTATGAATACATTTATCGAGCAAATTTGTCTAAAAAACGAAATTTCTGATGATGTATTGAAAATGTTAAGGAAGTGTTAAGGCGATAAAGTTAATAAAAAAAAACTGTTTACGAGAGGTAGAGAAGAAGTTGAAGATGATTTTTTCAATGCCAACTAATGAATTAAACATTACCAAAATCAAGGATCTTGTAGTGACTAATAGTCGATTAAGTAGTAGAAACAAAACGTTCATATTTGTGGAAAAAGTCCTTATTACCTTAAGCACCTTATTCGCAATATCTGGTGAATAAGATGCGCCATATCTGGTAAACAAGATACTCCTTCGATTGGAGATTTTCCTGTTTCCTCGATTGACGAAACCACCAGACCAGTTCACTGGTCGCATTGAAAGAAATACCGGAAGTTGAGTATAAAAACAGTTTTGAGAACTAGGAAGAAAGTTGAAATAAGTAGAATGAAGCGAGAGGAGATTACTATGAAGGAGACAACAGAAAGTTGGATGAATAAATTTGTAATCTTGTTTTTTGATCATAGTATATTTATGATAACCATTTATTTCTCTCAGATTTGGATTTTAAAATTATGCAATACACTTTATAAATATTTAGAAACAACCATCTAAAAAATAGGAACGTTTGAAAATAAATAATAGAAAGGGGAAATAGCAAAAGCTTACAATACACATTTTTTAACTTGAATAACTGGTCTTTCAAATTGAGCGTTTTCTTTTTAATTCTTGAATAAAATACAGATGGCGTTGTGAACTTCCCTAGGTCTAAGACAATATATAAGTAGGTATTCTAATCCTGCAAGGGACGATGGGAAATGTTTCAAGCGGTAGCGCTGTTAATTGTGTCCAAGGAATCATTTTAAACTTTTTTATGGCGTGCCGACTTAACAGTTTGTATGATCTATGACGTACATTTTTTCTATTTTACTAATTATTTAGCACTAGACACTGAAAAAAATAACTTAGATTAGCAATTAACTTAATTAGAAATTAATATCAGAATAATTTTAATCTATATTTTGAACAAATTCTATATTTGAACAAAAAAAAATTATAACAATAGTGAGAATTTGAACCCCAAATTGTTAAGTTGTCAGGCCATAAAAAGTTTAAATTGATGCTTTGTACACAATTGAGATGGCGCCACCGCTCGACACATTTTCCATCATTCCTTGCAGAATTGGAATACCTTTTTATATATTATCTTACCTAGGACTAGTCTCATTCAGAACTGTAATGAATGACATTTATAAAAATGAAGTCGTACGCAACACAACACGTTAAAATTGTTGAATTATTTTATGAAAATAAATCTTGATATTTACGGTTTGCGCAATCGTCCATCTGAAAGCACTCACAATCAATCGAATTGTTCCAAGAAACTCGTTCGGTGAAAGATAAAAGAAGAGCAATATATAGTCGTAGTGATCATTCACAAGAGCATATTGATTTGGTACGTGAGAGTCTTGCTGAAGATCCAGAAATTTCCATTAGTAGACGTTCACAACAATTGGGACTCAGTAAATCTACAACTACAACATTTAGCTTTGAAGGCATATGGTTCCAATAACACAGGAACTAAAGCCATTGGATCATTCAAAAGGTCGTGGATTTGTCGATTAGATCAAAGAACAAACATGATTTTTAAACTCAAAGAGATTTACCACTAAACAGCAAATTAATTTTTTTACAGTTCTCGACGCACATTTTCCTAACCATATTAGCATAATCAGGAGATAATTTATTCTAAATCTGAAACTAAACAATATTTTATTTATATGATATCCCTAATTACCAACCTATTATCTAGGAATCGTACTGCCTACCTAATAAAGCGTGTAAAAAAGGAAAAAACGAATCGTGAAGTGCACCAAGCCTGACGTTAATAATTAAAAAGTTTTCTTCTTTTCTTGGGCTTTTCGCAACGACAGAAAACTTAAAAAAATATCAAAGTATCTGTTCTTATATAACAAGATATATATGTATATAGATCTATATAGATATGTTTTTGAGTTTTAGATTGTCGCGAAAAATCCAAAAAAAAGAAAAAACATATGAGAAAGTTGACTGGGCAATGCGCAATCATCTGTCATCGTTCTTAACCAATTCATTCATGACTAAATTTAAAACCGAGATGAATTCAGTTACTTTCCGAGGTATGGTTAAGATATGTGGATGACGCTTTTACAATTTTCGATTCAAAAAATGAGAACTTAGATGATTTTATTAAGAACGTAAGTAGTAAATCCCAAAACATAGTATTCACCCATGAACTCGAAAACAACAATATTTTACCTTTTCTGGATGTTTTAGTCAGTAGAAACAATAAAAATAGGTTAGATTTTGATTAACACTTAACACTTCGACCAACACCAAACCTAACCTAACCTGAAAACTTAGATGATTTTATTAAGAACGTAAGTAGTAAATCCCAAAACATAGTATTCACGCATGAACTCGAAAACAACAATATTTTACCTTTTCTGGATGTTTTAGTCAGTAGAAACAATAAAAATAGGTTAGATTTTGATTAACACTTAACACTTCGACCAACACCAAACCTAACCTAACCTAACCTAACCTAACCTAACCTAACCTAACCTAACCTAACCTAACCTAACCTAACCTAACCTAACCTAACCTAACCTAACCTAACCTAACCTAACCTAACCTAACCTAACCTAACCTAACCTAACCTAACCTAACCTAACCTAACCTAACCTAACGATCGTTTATTCGCAACAGCGAACTCACTAAGAGGGGAGCCCTGTGGCGGCTTGGCGCCTACAAAAACTGGCGTTAGCTACCACACCAAGGCACATAGTAGACACCAATCCAAGCAAAGACAGACATATGTTTTGAGCGGCAATTCTCGGCAGTGGGATATGGAGATATGGGTCTCAACATGTCAACAGAGGTGTTAAACTAATTCATTGTAAAATTACATCTTAGTTGCAAATAAAGATGAGTGTCGAGTTCTTCAGTGTTTCCTTTGGACAATAGTGTAGTTATAAGGTGGGAAACCAGCACAACACTGGCAAACTCAGCCAAACAAAACTACCACACCCACCTCATAACCTATAACTGGTGACCCCGCACGAACATCGCCTTGAACTAACGTCGTACAATTCAAATACAATTGGTAACCTACAATTGGCGACTTTGAGCATACATCGTCCAACTCCGAAGAAACTTGAAGGGTAAGCACTTGGAATATTGCAACTCTGTATACAGACAACCCACCAACCAACAACGGATTTATCAAATACACTCACCAACGGCCCCAATATGATCAGCAACCCACCAACCATTAATGGGTTCAACAACACATCCACCAATGCGACCAACAATCTATCAATTAGCAATGGATCCATCAATGGTCCAATGTAGCCGGCAACAAATCCATCAGCAGCCTTATCGTGACAGCAAATGAACCTTCAAAAGTCACATCGTGACAACAAAGGATCCATTAACAGTCGCATCGTGACATCAAAGGGTCCATCAACAATCCCATCGTGACCAGCAACGGATCCACCAACAGTTCCGATGCGATCAGCAGCGTATCCATCACCGAATTCATTGTGACCATCAATGGTTCCAACATATCCATCAACACGCATAATAACACAACAGCAAGTGATCAAAGTTAACAATGACACACGGCCGTCTATCAATGTAACATCAAGAAAATCAGTACCTCCACCATCGCTGAGAAAATCAACAACCCTAATATCATCAAAGAAACTACCACCACCATCAAACGGACTACAACAGAAGTATCGTTTATTCGCAACAGCGAATTCACTAAGAGGGTAGCCCTGTGGCTGCGTTGCGTCTACTATAACTGATGTTAGCTACCACACCAAGGCACATAGTAGACACCAAGCCAAGCAAAGACATACATATGTTTTGAGCGGCAATTTTCGGCAGTGGGAAGATGGAGATATGGGTCTCAACATGTCAACAGAGGTGTTAAACTAATTCATTGTAAAATTACATCTTAGTTGTAAATAAAGATGAGTGTCGAGTTCCTCAGTGTTCCGTTTGGACAAAAGTGCAGTTATAAGGTGGGAAACCAGCACAACACTGGCAAACCCATCCAAACGAAGCTACCACGCTCACCTCATAACCTATAGAATCATAGATTCCAAAATAAGATGCTAGTTTAAATTTTATGGTAAATAGATTAATCAATTTTACTTTAAACAAAGATAATTAGAACTAAGAATTAAAATCAATTAGGGAGATATCCGAAGTTTATTGTTAAGAAACATTGTAGGTAAATTAATTAGAAAACATAACTTTAGAAGATTATTGAAATAATCTTCGACTTTTCAAAAGGATCAGAACACAAATAAATTCATGGTAATACCATTTGATGCCCAATTAACAAGTGGGCTAGACAAAATGTTGATTAAAGTGGACATTAAGGTTGTGTACAAACCATATAATAAATTAAGAGAAGTCCTGAATAATCCAAAGGATAAAGTGGATCAACACGAAAAGTCGGAGATTTACGAAATTAGTGGTCAAGATTGTGATCGATGGTATATTGGGCAAACAAAAAGATCCATATTAACGAGATATAAAGAACACATCTTGTGTTGCCCCACATGCAATCGAACATGACATTAGTAATTTAAGATTGGTTAAAAGTGTAAAGAATAATAGGGCTTTGGATGCATATGAAAGCATTTAAACAGAAAAATGTAAGAAAATCAATAACTGGGATAAAGGATCTATTTCTTTCAGCCAACTTTATCAATTATTAACGTAAGGCTCAGTAAACCTCACGGTTCATTTATTTCTCTTTTTCTTTTTTTTCGTTTTTTTACACGCTTTATTAGGTAGGTAGTACGTTTCCGAGGTAGTAGGTTAGTAATTAGGGTTATCATATAAATAGTATAGTTTAGTCTTAGAATTAGATTAAATCATCTCTTGATGATGCTAACATGGTTAGCGAAACGTGTGTCGAGATTTTTAAAACATTGATTTGGTGTTTAGTGGTAAATCTATTTGAGTTTAGTGTTTCACATCGAAGGTTCCAATAGAAGAATTGATCTAAGATGATTTTCCTCAAAAAATTCTTTTCAAATGAAGAACATTTTGAAATTGGTGGCTATATTAATAAACAAAATTGCCGCATTTGGGGTGGAGAACATCCACGATTTATTCATGAGAAACCTTCGCCCTAAACGAGTCACTGTCTGGTGTGCATTATGGTCAGGAAGTGTAATTGGGAAATATTTCTTTCAGAATGCTGCTGGTGAAGCTGAAACTGTTAATGGTGTTCGATATCGAGATAATAACTGGATTTTTGTGGGCTGAATTGAATAATATTGAACTGGAGGATATGTGGTTCTAGCAGTATGGCGCTACACCTCACTCTGCTAATGAAAAAAATGATTTATTGAGAGAAACATTTCATGGACGAATTATTGCAAGAAACAGTGATGTTAATTGGTCACCAAGATCATGTGATTTAACACACAAATGGCTGGATTATTTTTCTTGGGGTTAGATGAAAAACCAGGTCTTTAAGAACAATCCACAATCGATTCCTGAATTAAAGGATACATTAATCAAGTCATTAGTGAGATAGTCACGGTTATGTCAAATTGTCATCCAAAATTTTGACAACCGAGTGGACGTCTGTGGAGCTGCAAGAAGTGGTCAAGTGGTCAGATATTGTTTTTCGTGTTTAAATGTCATACACTATGCTTCAATTGTCAATAAAAAGTTTTTTGGAATCAACGCAAATTCTGTGTTTTATTCAAGAATTAAAAAAAACACTGAATTTGAAAGACCTTTTACATACATAAAATCAATCAGCGCCTTCATGCAAACTCCTACATTGTGATTAGCGATCATTTGTAATAATAAGAAATACTGAACCTGATAAGCTAGTGCGTTCATGATGATGCTGTATGGAACCAGACCTAACGGATGTATTTCACGCATGAGGACATTCGCTGGTATTTTGTGAAACTGGATGTACTCCAAAAAGTTGCCGATTACGTCCTTCAAACTTGTTGTGGAGTTATTGTCGCAGTATTTTTTCCCTGGAATAAAATTCATTGGTTGAATTAGGGAGATATTTGTGTACTATTGGGAATATTTTTCAGACCATCTGTAATTTTAATGTACAGAGTCTTTCAATAGAAACTCTTCCAAACATAGAAATTCTTTTAAACAAACTCAGAGTTTTATAAGTTTTAAATGAAACAAAATGTTTGAAATAATTTTTTGCCATTTATGTTTGGATTTGTTCGGTTGTCCAGAATATTTTGATTTCCGGACGTAAATAGAAGCTTCTGAAACGGGAAAACTGTTATCGATATCTTGTTTTTGATTGAGATTGCTCACCAAAAGCCTTATACATAATTTTGTTTACTTTAGCTGTAGATTTTTTTAAATAATTGAACAGTATACTACTATGATTAAAAAATAAAGTGACTTTTTAGACAAAACACAAAATATGTATTTATTGATATAAATTTATTTTGTATCCTTCAATGTGAGCCCCCCCACAACGGAGAAAACTAATTCTAGCGTTTTTTCCAGTCTTCGAAATCGCTTTTATATTTAACTACTGTTATATACTTTAAAACTAACCCAACGGCGTCCACGAAGTAGTTTATTCAATCGAGGGGAAAGGAACATGCTACACAATGCCAGATCTGGTGAACATAGTGCTGATGGAATGATATCTGTTTGATTTTAAACGTAAATTTATTTTGTCAATTTTGAAAAATTACGAATACTTCTTACGGTGTGCGATGGTATATTACTGTGAGGCAAATACTAATTTTGTCATACTTTGGACTTTCTTATCGAACTGACTCTAACACTTAATCGCCGCTTATCCCGTAGAAGATCCTCGATTTTATTACTGTTTTTTTTTATTGATTGACATAAAAAGTCTTCCTGTATGAGATTCATCAGCTACAACATCTTCTCTATCATGACCAAAGTCCTTGTACCACTTGTAGACATTTTTTCGATCAAGTTTCATAGCCGCCTTAACATTTTTAATGCATAAGCACAAGAAATTTGAGTTTTGAAACAAAATTTAATATCCATTTAATAAATCAATTTTTAAAAAATTCCGATATTTTGTTTACAGTTGTAAAGGACGCTATAATTTCGTATTTAACAAACGAAATATATTAAGCTTCAGTCAGATGTCAACGACACTTCTATTAATTTAAAAAACAAATTGTAAACAGTCGTATTAATACGCAAAAGGCGCGAATTTTTTAAATAAAAGTAACCTTACTTTTTGATCATTGTAGCATATCAAAGCTACAGTTGAACCGCTGAAAGATTACCTGTGCGTTATCAATTGATGCATATATCGTATACATTGTCTCAATATGTGCTTTTTATTTTACCGAACGAGAGAGAAGGAGATAAAAAATCAATAAGTATGTCTTCGTGTATGAATACATTCAAACAGATACGTTACGATAGCGTTACAGTGTTGTAGAAAGAGAACGTAAGAAATAATTTAAAGGTGTTGGTTCGTAATATAATGTTCATTTATTGTTTGTGTTTTTGTGAAATTTTGTGCTGTAAAATCCAGTTTTATTGTAAAATAATCTCTTATAAGAACTTATATTATTTGATTATTTTGTTATCGTTAAGTCTTTGTAAAGATTCATAAAGTTTTATTTCCTTCAATAATTCTGACCTAACCAAAGACATTTTATTACAAATGTTTAATAAAAATCGAATTTATACTGGCTAATTCTAAAAACATACTGAAAGATAAGCAACCATTTCAAAATAATAAAGTAAATATAGAAGTGCGAACTTTTAAGGTATCTATGTTTTATTAACATTTTTTTGCGATTTCAGATAATGTCGAGAAAAACACTGAAAGCCCAACAATTTGTGCTCAATATTTATGAGTATTTCTAGAAAAAGAATGGGAGTATTTATAATAAATGTGTAATGGAACTGTTTAAAAACCCGTATATACCCAGAGCTTGTTAACAGTTTCATCGCATACAAATGAGTCTCAACAACAATGTTTATAGAGTAGATAAAATGATCTTCGTTTTGACCGATGGCAAAATAATTTCATTAATGTCCGAATGATTGTGGCGTGTTCATATGTATTTTCTTCCTTTATTTTTTAGTTCAGTTTTGAAAACGGGGGGAGAGTATCCTCCGAAACGTTAACGTTAAACGTTTGTAAAAATTTTTATAACATTTTTATATCTTTTATATTTTTATATTTTGTTCGTTAGGCGAATTTATTACAAAAAAGAATCACTGAGAAATTTATCTCCGTTTGGTTTTTTGTTTTTACCCAGTGATTCTTTCTTTAAATAAGAACAGATATTTTTTATATTTTTTGAGTTTTAGATAGTGGCGAAAAATCCAAATAAAGGAAAAAAAAAATATTTCATCATTGGCTACTTCCCTAAATTTCGTGATTACTTGAAATTGTTTGTACAATTTTAACCCGACAGAAAATACTAAATTCTCCGAACAATTTCGATATATAACATAAAACAATTTTATGACGCACACTCGAAATTTTACGTCAAAATATAAATACAGGACGTTTTATAATTTCATGTTAAAACATAAAAATATACAAATAAATGAATTGTGGTTTTAAATCATAAAAACAAATGTTCGTCTTTCGAGGCACTAATCACTAAATTGAGGGTTAGCATTAAAAGCTAGTACTAATTTGACTAATATTTTTTAATTTGATTCATATAAATAAAATTGATGACGGGTAATCTTTCAGTAGTACAACTATATATAGTTCTGTTTGTACATAAATAATGTACAATGTTTGTACTAAACTTGAAGAAAATTTACCACTAAACACAAAATCACCTGATGATGCTAACATGGTTAGCGAAACGTGCGTCGAGAAGTTAAAAAAAAGTGATTTGGTGTTTAGTGGTAAATATCTTCAAGTTTAGTGTTTCACACCAAAGTTTCCAATAGAAGAATTGATCTGCAATGTTTGTACATAAATAAATAGTGGTATTAGCTGAATTATTTATAAACATTAGGGGAGAGGGGGAGGTCAATTGAACCAGTCCACTTAAAGATTCCATAAAAATATAAAAAATTAAAAGTCTTCATAGAATTATGTTCTAATATATTAACCTCTGATTTGCCCAAAATTTGGATAATTTAATTTTGAAAAGTTCAAATTTTTCTGTTTATGGGCATGTAAACTTTTTTTTAGTTTTCAACAAAATGTTTAATAATATTTCAATTTCTATATATAATCATAAAATTTCAGTTCTAATGTTTCCATATATCTATATTTTACAATTCCTAAATTGATTTATAGCGAAATAATTTTTTAATAATTTTTTATTCACTAATTACCACAATAAAATCAGATGGGCTAAATTGAATTAACAATCATAGGGGCGGGTAAACCATCAAAAGCATCAAACTTATGTGCGCATCTCAACCTCACACGAAAAATACTTATAAAACTAACCAATGCAGTATTTGTTTTTGTGATATTTTGTATTGAATAGTTTATTCATTAACATTATTCGATAATTGCGGTAAGGAAATAAACAGCGAATTATTATTATCATTCAAAAATAACAGTTAATAGTTAATTATTTTGTTCACATAATTTTTATATGCCAAGTTGAGGTTATAATCTAACAAATTAATGATAGTGCTGTATAATAGAGGTTTTTACAATTTTTTTAACGTCTGATAATTTCAGTTTCCTATAAATATATTGATTAAATAAAAATTTATTTTTTATAGATATTAAAATGCCCCGTAAACGTGTGAGGAAAACTATCTTATAGAAATGAATTTCAATAAACCTAATGTTAGCAAGTTTTTTGGAAATTTAAAAACTGTTATGGGCGTTATCACTTTACACCAGAAAATACATGGAATTTTGACGAACGTGCTTTTATTAGCTCCACCTGTATTTATTCTATGTAACGGGACTTTGAACACTTACCAAGGACCGATGACAATATAATAATTAAATAAGTTCATCCTAAACAGGATCGTCAGGATCAAGGATTTGCTTTCAGAGAGGGAGCCTGAGACACTATTATAACGCCCAAGGAAGGCAAATTACCCACTCCTGCCACGGGTAGGTAGTGATTAAAAATAAATAATAGTTCAACTAAAAAAAAACCAAGAACTAAGTTTAAACTAAAAAACTAAGATCTAGAACTAGAACTAAGAAATGAAAAATAAATTATAATTTAAAAAAACTAAAAAGTAAACTAAACTAAAAAGTAAAAAATAATTTTTAGAATAAAAATAAAATGATGAACGAGAAAATTAAATTAATAATTATGTATAAAAGCGTTTTTATTTTTTTACCCTTCGCTTTTTTTACAATGACACATTAATTTTCTCGTTCATCACTTTATTCTTATACTAAAAATAATTTTTTACTTTTTAGTTCGGTTTACCATTAAAGCGTGTTTTTTAGTTTTTTTCAACTATAATTTATTAGAGATAGAAGCGAAAAACAATGATAAAAAACCAATGAAATAAATTTTATGATAAAAGTTTAAGAAAATAAATAATTTAATAATATATGTTGGTTACAAGTGTATAATAATAGTATTAAGATATAATAAATATTAAATTATTTATTAAAAGTATTTGTTTTTGTTTCAAATACTTTTGGTTCAAATGAGCCCAACTAGTGGTTCAGTTGCCCGTGCGCTGGGGTCGATTGAACAACTTGACGCGGTTGTACAATTATATATTTTTTTAAATTATAATCATTTGTTGATTAATTTAACTATTGGAAATAATAAAGCGAATAACAAACTATTATATTATCTAAAGAAAAGTAATTATTTTTTTTTAATTCAATTAAAAAAAGTCATTCAATTATTTTTGGTTTAATTGACACCCCTCTTCCCCAATCTCCCGCCACCCCCCTTTATTATATATTCCTATATGCCAGTTTCAGAGACATCTATTCTAAGATTTGTTGGTCTGAAATATATTCTCAATAGTGTATAATATTAGAAATTTAATAAAAGAAAAGAAAATGAAGAAAAACAACACTAACAACACGAAAAAAGATGTTTTCTTTCAGAAAATTAATCTTAAAATGTTATTTGATCGTGGACCCATTTGTATCTATTTTTTTTTTTACTGTGTAAGAAAAACTATCGAACAAAAAATTTTGATGAGACTTAAGATATGTATGTATTCTCTGCAGTGTCGTTGTTACGAAAGTATTTACAGATAAAACACCAATAATCATGAACAACATATTCTACAGGGTTATCATAAAATCTAACCTGATGAATTTGATTCATTTTGTCCCTGTGCAAGTCCTAAAAATTCGTTCCATTTAAAAACGAAAACAAAACTTTCTCCACAACAACTAATTTGAAACTTAAAAACAAACACGAGGTTTTGTTTGATCGGATCACTATGGCTTACCCCACATGAGAGCTGCCTGGAATTTCGTGAATTCGTCAGCTTGGAGCTCGTCTCTAGCTAAGATGAGTCTCACTACGTGCTGAGGTAGGAGGGTGAAAGAGCCCAGGTTCAAGACTTCGTTACCATGCTCGTCGACAAATTCCAAGACCTTGAAACAAAGTTTAATTATTTTGTGTCCGGTATCCGGTCTAATATAATAAAAAAACTAAAAACAAAATATATTAAATTGAATTAATTTTGTATCTTTTGTATACTAATATATATATATATATATATATATATATATATATATATATATATATATATATATATATATATATATATATATATATATGGATATATTGTTTGATTTAATCATATTATTTGATATAAATATATGTGTTTTGGTATATTATGAATATATGGGACAAACAAATAACAAATATTAAAAAGAAAATATTCTAAAACGTATCATAGCGGAAAGGGAAATAATAAGTGAGTTTGAGGGGGTGGATAACACATCGGTCAATAAGTCCTCGGTCTGACAAATAATAATATCCAGTTTCGGCAATTACCTCTTCATTTCTTTCCAGGAAGAATTTTTTTGGGGTTTGAAAATAGGAAATTGTTACCTTGGGCTAGATCCTGGAGAATATGGTGGATGAGGAAGCAATTCATGCACTTTAGCCATCGTTGCCTACGATTTGTGAAACGGAGCATTGTCTTGGTGACACAGCACTTCTTTATCGAGATAATCGACGAACAATATTCTATGTGCATCCTAAAATACGGAGGCCACAACCTTGCCTGTTGAGAACTTATTGAGATCGAGGGACTTATTGAGATCGAGGGACTTATTAAGATCAGGGAATTATTGGGTTTTTTAAATTGCGTTTTTTTACAAGAAAACCAAACGGAAATTGAAACAACCCAGAAAGATGACTGTAGACAGATGTGCAAGAGCTCTTAACATAAAACAAGAACTCTTAATCAATAGTAATATTTCCAAAAAAACAAGAATATTCATAATGGTTGTAAGAGCAGTAGTCATTAAATAACACAGTGTAAACATGATTGCAACTATGGAAAAAGGCACTACTCAGACCAATATTTGGAGGAAAAAAGGCTGACGATGTATGGATCAGAGGAACTTATAAAGAGTTGAATAAATTGTACAAAAAAATAAGTATATTGTTTGTTATGTAAGCTTAAAGATTGCGATCATGCGATGAGTCAATCAAAAAAATCACCTTACACTTTAGTAAAATGCTATTCAGCATCATTAGTTATTAACAGTTTATCAAGTTGGCCTGTGTTTTCGCTTAAAACAAATTAATCATACTTGTTTAAAAGTGTCACTTTTAAATCTGTGTTTCCGTAGTTTAAGCAAAACGAGTGATAAAAATGGTAAAATTCCTATTTCTATTAATTCTGAAAAAGATTGGAATCGATTCTAAAATAAGTGCTCCAAAACTTTCAGAAGAAATCAAGGAAGAGTTCTCAAAAAATGTTAGTCCTCAAACAATTAGAAACTGTTTGCATCGAGCGGGTTATAATGGATGTGTTGCGAGAAGAAAACCATTATTTCAGAAAATAACCAAAAAAAAAACGTTTACAATTTGCCCGATAATAAGCTAATATTATTAC
Source organism: Cosmopolites sordidus (assembly GCA_031761425.1). Taxonomy (NCBI): domain Eukaryota; kingdom Metazoa; phylum Arthropoda; class Insecta; order Coleoptera; family Curculionidae; genus Cosmopolites; species Cosmopolites sordidus. The sequence continues at coordinate 114,510 of JARFXV010001576.1, forward strand.
CTTATTAACCTTTTTGGGTCGGATGGCCGGGATAAATCACGGAGAAAAAAAATACAGGCATAAAAAGGCAAAAACAGGCAAAAAATACAAAATACTTTGAAAATTGAAAATGTTTGTCGTACAGTGAAACAGGCAGGAGGTAATGTTTTATTGTGGGGGTGCATGTCAGGCAATGGAATGGGTTATTTAGTTTTCATTGAGGTATTATGAACCAACATGGCTATTTAAACAATCTAAGGAATAATTGAAATCAAAGTGTTCAAAAACTTGATCTTGAGAGTCGTTATTTATTCCAACAAGATAACGATCCCAAGCACACTCCTAGATTTGTAGGTGAATGGATGACACATAACCACCGCAATCACCGGACATTGACTCAATAGAATACTTGTGGGAAGAATTAAAACATCGTGTGAAAAGAAAACACCAAATTAGAAATAGGGAAGATCTCGAAAATAAAATAAGGCAAGAGTGGGAGAACATTACACCAGAAGTTACAAAAAAAATTGTATTAAGTCTTCCAAAACGGCTTAATGCTATCATTAAAGCAAATGGTAATTGTACAAAATATTAGCGTTTAAGAAAGTTGCCATTTAGCATAAGAAATGTTAGTGTATGGAGACTTTTTTCATATAATTTTTTGTTGCTAATATCGCTTTATTTTTCATTATTCAAACAAAATGTTTTAAACGAGTTTTGTTTTATTTTTACTATTCCTTAGGAGATTGGCGATATTTACTTTAAAAGATATTTCTAATTAAACTGAAATAAAAAAGAAGACTAAACAAATAGTAAAAAAATATTAGAGTATGGAGACTTTTTTGATGGAACTTGTCAGCATCTTTATGTGTTCTAGCTATCGCAATCTTTAAGCTTTTATAACGAACTATATATGGTTATGATAATGAAGATATAATGATTTTTAGAAGGAAACAATGTAACTGCTTACCTTTTGTACCAGCGATTTCGTGCATTTGTATTGGATATATCTTTCAGCCGATGCTAACAAAGCACAAACAGTATCGACATTAATACAGCACTGAACAAAACCAGCGCATGCTCGTCTCAGTTCATCCAAACCATAATAGTCAGCTGCGTTCATCACCCCTACAAAAGTTACAATATAATATTGAAATGAAAGATAAATGAAGGGTTCTTTGGAAAGGATTCTCGGTCTTTTACTATGGAAAAAATAGCTGTTTTCTGTAATGCTTAATAATCCTATGTCATTTTCCAGATATTGTCACTTTCCAGAACCCCAAATCTTTTTCGTCTATCTAAAGTGAAGTTTCACTTGATAAAGAATTTTTATATTGAACGACATAAATAAACATCTGAAATTGAAATATCAGGACTATATGAAGAATTGACCAAAGCGTTATTTGGTTTAACCATGTTGATAATAAGTATTGGGATTGATCATTTATGTTTCTTTCACATAATGAATAACATGACTTTTTGTTAAATGAATATAAGCTCTCCATGTACAAAATACTGTTTCATTTCTGAGCGAGATAGAGCGAGCTTTAGGTCAAATCACAAAAAAATAATTTATTTTTGTTTACCAGTGTTATCTGTAAAAATGTTTTATCGCGTCAATAATTTAACAAGAAAATTGTGAAAAATGTATTTTAATAGACTGCAATATATAATATAATACCTAGAAGGGTTCTTGGTTGTAGAGTGACACATCCTGTATGGATATATTCAATCAGTTGTCGAAATACATCAGGTTCAAATTCTTCAATGATGACAGTTTGATGTTGCTGAGACTGAGGCTAAACAGAATTGAACAACCATTGGTTACTTTAAGAAATATCATAAACCATTCTTTAGCATTATCCAAATTCAGTATCACATCTCTACACATTTTTTATGACAGTTATGAAACACAATATTAATTTAGAATCATTACTGACTTTTTTTTTATTTTATCTAATATTCTAACAATAATCTTTGGCGCTAAGCATTATTTTCTGGAGTGTATAATACATAAAATGGTATTTAAGATCTAGAATAAGCTTTTGTGTGAAATGTAACAGTCTTGAAGTCTTCGTTGGATAATTATAATGGAAAAAGCAAAAATGTTTGAACTGCATTTAAAAAAAGATTGGACAATGACTGCCTATTTTATACACAAGTTTAGGGTTAGGAAAAAAGGATGATGCGTTCAAAATGAATGTTTTGGAGATACCTCAATCGGAATGAAAAAAATGTTATGAAAATTGGTTCAAACGTATGCAAAAGTATATCGAGTATCGTAGAGAATATTTTGAAAAATAATAAAACCATTTTTAATGATAAAAAATTGTTTTTATTTATTATTCCGGATACATAAATATGAATCCTCGTAGACGTCGATACAAGCTCAAACTGATGAGGGCTATTAGGCCCAGAAATTGGTCTCGGAGAAAACTGTTGAAATTCTAGTTACAGCGACACTGGTTTGGAACCAACAGGGCAACATCATTTGTTCAAAGATTTTTATACTGGATAATTAGAGGTACACTTGCTTCAATTTATGTTGCACTTTATTTTATATTATATAATAAGTGTTCAATGTTTATATATGATGTGATACCTAATTTCGATAAGTTTAAATATAAGTGAGGGTTAAGAAGTCAGAATTGCTTTTATATAGTGGCATGCAAGTTTCAAATATAAAATTGATTAATTAGTTATACGTGGAAACATTGATAAATATTTGACATTGACTATTTAAAGCAGACAAAAATAAATTAAATAAATTAATAAAAATATCTGTAAAAAGAGCCAAAAAACTGTTTTTTATCTTTCTTGGAATTGGAGATAATGTATAAACCAAATTTTGAACCAATATTATTAAGAGGCTGAGGACAATATCCTACTTTTAGGTATAGTATAAATCTAGTAGTAAATTTAGTTATTTTATCGAGTAAAATATAATCTCGAGAAAGTATAGATCAATTATTTATCAGCATTCCCTCGTATAGAAAGGTTAAAACATACTTATAGTAGAAAATATTTAAGTAGTTTAGTATAAATGGTTAAAGTCTTCATGCAGTTGTATTTGTACTAAGATATCTACAGGGTGTTTGAAGAAAGTAAAAGAACAAATTAATTCAACATTCTATTGTAACTTAGGTGTATGGAATGAAAATTGAAATTTATCATTGTTTGTTGAAATTGTTTTAAAATGATGTTTTAACTTTTTGTTTCAATTGTAAGGAAAGTTTTTGTTGATTCTCAATATTTATTGTTATGATAAAATAGCAAGATGTCTTTTGTTTTAAAAATTCGTGCGTTTAACATATCGATACAACAATTTGTCTTTTAAGTTGGATTAAGATAATATATAAGAAGGTATTCTAATCCTGCAAAGAACGATAGGAAATGTGACAAGAGGTAGCGCCACCACAAGTGTGTCTGAGGCATCAATTTAAACTTTTTATGGCGTGACGACTTACAGTTTGGGGTTCAAATCCTCACTACTGTTATAATTTTTTTGTAAATAGTATTAAATTTATTCTGTTATTAATTTCTGATAATTATTAAGTTACAATTTATTTTTTCAGTGTCTAGTGTTAAATAATTAGTAAAATAAAAATAATATACATTATACATCATAAACATTTGTTTTTTAATTGAAAAAGCGTGCAATAACTTTAATTATATAATTTATTCAGACAATATTAAAAATACAATAACATTGAAGAATCAATATTTAGAACTTATATGCACTTCGAGAGCTGTAAACAACGATATTCAGATTATCTGGTTGTACTATTATCTACAGGGTGTCTTAAAACTTATCCAGTTAAATAAGAGAATTTAGACGACAACTGTGTTGGCAAATGTTAGTTATTACAAAGGTATAGGGTGTTGAAACTAAATTTTTGAAAAATTGATATAATTTAAAAACAGTTGAGTTGAAAAATCTGAATTTGGTACTAGTCTGAGCCTAGTTCCTAGAGGGCGCTTGCTACATACTTATTGACTCGCTCATATCTTTTATCCTTTAAAGCTGGGAATATTTTGACTTCAAAGCAGAGAAGAGTCATAATTCCACATAAAAAAGGCACCCTTGGTCAGTATCGATATCTCACGCCGTTTGCGAGATATTTGTGTTCGAATAGTCCATTACACATCTTGTCGATGGCCAAAAAATCTGCAATTTACAAAGTGTGCCTTGGATACGAGAAAAAAACATTAACATGTCAAAAATACAATCGACTTTATTCAAAATAAGAAAAATCCTTGTTTTTCCAAGGGCCAACTATATGTTGCATGATCACGCGTGGGAAAACCATCGAATCTATTTGTGTTAGCAAGAGACAGGTTAACCAAGTATATTGTGTACCTATTAGCGCTGAATTAAATTAAAACTTAAAATTTTTATAATTCAAACTGATAAATATAATTATTAGAAATAATGAATAATCTACGCTACCTGCCTAATTAATTGTTATAAGTTATCAACTAAGAACTTTGTAAATTATTCATTTATTACAAAATATACATGAATATGAGATGAATAAAATATAAAAATCAATATATTATGTTGATTTGTGCTTAATATCAACTCTACGAAAATTTTTATCAACCGTTTCCAAATTATGATCTAAGGTTTAAATCTCAATCTCGTGGCCTTTTACATCGGCTACAACATTTTCGTCTTCATTCGTAAATAATGATTTGACTGTCTATACATATATATATATATATATATATATATATATATATATATATATATATATATATATATATATATATATATATATATATATATATATATTATGTAAAAAAGCCGATGTAAAGATTGAGATTTAAACCTTAGATCATAATTTGGAAACGGTGGATAAAAATTTTCGTAGAGTTGATATTAAGCACAAATCCACATAAAATATTGATTTTTATATTTTATTAATCTCATATTCAAGTATATTTTGTAATAAATGAATAATTTACAAAGTTCTTAGTTGATGACTCATCCACCTGTATGACTGTGCAAAAATTCAAATCTGTATTCCTTCAAATAGCGGAGATATTGGGATGTCTTCATCTTAAATGCGACAGACACACTGTATATATATATATATATATATATATATATATATATATATATATATATATATATATATATATATATATATATATATATATATGACATCGTTGACAGCGTTGACATCCTACGAACTATTGAGAATCTGAAGTAATTTTTGTTTCTTCTTCTTCTGAAACGTGATAGGGTTTTTATAATGGATTGTTTCTCTGCCGCACACTGTACTATTTTTAGAAAAGATGTATTAAGTTTGGTAAATACTACACAACTTTCAAAGCATACACCTAAATTATCCTTCGGATATTGTTTGTTACTCCTGTATATACTTTAATATAAAAGCGTTGCTTAACTAAGTGAAACTTTTGCTGTTTTACGATTTGACATGTGCATCATTTAATATTTGCTGCTATTCTAATAAAATTTACTACTGTTTGTTGTTTAAAGGATATAACTATAGTTTCTAATGCTAAGTGTAAAAACTGTACTATGCTATCTAATTTAGTTACAATTTATTTTTAAAGGAAACATCATCATGCTATTCACCATTCTAACAATAACATATTATTTTCAAATTAATATTTTTGCAGTTGTTTAAGGTAAATAGCATAATCTTTTAATTCTTAAATTATTATATATCTTTATCACTATCAGTAATATCATCAAAGTACAACAGTGTTGGAAATATGATACGTCTTTATCTAGTATTAATCTAAAACAAGCTTTAAAGCAATAATATCAGTGAAAAAGTGAATAAATACTTTAGCAGACTATTTCTACTTATATACAGGATGGCATAATTAAATACTTAATCCAAACATATTATTTCGCCGAGTACAATAGTTTGTCATAAAAAAATTGCACAATTTCATCGTTAAAGCTTTTAGACTCGATACTCTCACGAAGTCAAGGTTTTCTCTGATAAAGATTTTTCCTTAACCGAAATAAGTGGAAGTTTCATGGTGTAATGTCAGGGTTATGTGGTGGTTGTGGTAAGATATCTCAACTAAGTACAATAACATCTGACACTTGAAATGTGGTCGATTATTGTGGTGGTAGAATCTAATATTCTTGTGATTGTTTTTTGTTTTTTATTACAAAACCATTGCAAGTTAGCTTACAATTTAGCTAGTTTTTGACAATAAGTGAAATAAATTAGACGATGGCCAAAAAAAGTTAGAAGATAGAAGCACACAGAGATACAGAGACGATGAAAATCAGTAGGAGAAACGGAACGAAGAAATCTCAGAATAGAGTATAGTATAATAGAGTATATATATAGGGTAAGGATTTACCATCCCCTTAAAATTTTTAATTCTGGACCGACTTTCAAAAATTCTCTTTTGTTGAATACATCTCGGAAAACGGCATTAAGAAAGTGTATGAAATGTTTTTTTTTTGCTAATATCATGGCTAACTGCGTCAACTTTTATGGCTCCCACTTTCGAGAAGTACTATTAGGAATTTTTAGAGAAAAACTAACAACGGTTTCTTGACCAGTACCACCTTAAACCAAATTGTACCGATTTTTATGATTCTAAATTACTTCGTATCCCAGATATTTGTGACACGTGTAATATTTATATTATAATTGATCTAATAATGTACTTTCTATGATTAAAACTATATATGCCATGGAAATCAAAAATTGTATACTAATGAACAAATGTCACTTTGACAGATTGATGTTGGTTATAATGTTTTCAAACGGCAATAATGATTTATTCTTTAGAAGAAAAAGTAGAAATGGCTCGCGAACTTTTCGTGAAGCAGCAATAAAAATTAATGGAAGACATCTAGAACGGAACATCATATTACAGTTTCCTTCATAAACCAATATTCTGATCAAAACGGAACTGTTAATAAATTTTCTAATCAGCATCGTTCTCGTGAAATTCGAGCAAGTCAATTAGTTCTTGATTATTTTAATGGGAATTCATACTCAAGCATTGGGGATGCTAGTAGAATTTTAAATATTCCGAAAAGCACTGTCTGGTTATGCTTGAAGAAAAATAACAGCTGACCTTTTAAACCAAAATTTCTTCAAACATTTGAAGTTGGTGGCACTGAAAGAAGAATGGAATTCTGTTTATGGTTCCAAGGCATGTACATACAAGATCCTACATTTCTAAAAAATATATTTTATACACATATGAAGCCACGTTCACGACAAATGGTATGGTATCAGCACAAAATATTAGATTATGGGCTCAAGATAAACCATATTGGGTGATATAATGTAAGAGACAATATTCTAGTTGCTAAGGTGAACGTTTTTAATGCGGTATTAAATTTTAAATGATATTATTATTAGAATTAGAATTATTATTTTAAATGATATTATTATTAGACCATATTTTTTTGATAGAAATTTGCATGCAGCTAGATTTATTAGATTAGAAAATGAGTTTCATGATGAAACTGATGCGTTGCCTCTTAATTATCGGTACAATTTACTATTTACTTACAATTTAACGGGGCATCCATTCATCATACAATTAACGTAAGCAACTGGTTAAATAATAATTTTCCAAATCGTTGTATTGAAACAGTTCCGTAATTAATTGGCCGCCGAGATCCCCGGACCTTACGTCTCATGATTTTTTTCTCTAGGGGACAATTAAAAATAAGTTTTATGTTTTGAGACTCCAAGCTCGAGACGAACTTTGTGATCGTATTAGGCAGGCTTGCCGTAGCATTACCAAACAACAATTGAGAAAAGTAGTGAACAATACCCGACGACGTATTGTAAAGTGCTTGATAGAAAATGGCGGAATGATAGAAATGTCTAGTATTTAAGATTTATAATACCAATTTAGATCGACCTGTAAATAAAGAATGTTTTTGGTTAAAAAAATAGTCTGTAATTATTAGAAAAGTTAATTATTATTGTAAAAATATCATAAAATTATATCAAGGATACCCAGTAATTTAGAACCATAAAAATGGGTACATTTTGGTTTAAGGTGGTGCTGGTCAAGATTCCGTTGTTAGTTTTTCTCTAAAATAGCCTTAATAGTACTCCTCAAAAATGGGAGCTGGAAAAGTTGACGCAGTTAGCCATGATATTAGCCAAAAAAACATATGATACACTTTCTTAATGCCGTTTTCCGAGATCTACCCAACAAATGAAAGTTTATGAAAATCCTTAGTTTATGTAAGTCCTTATTTATCCAAAATTGATAATATATTCGGTCAATGTTTTGTGCCTTGCCTGAAATTTCTGGTTAACATAATCGACTTACAGTGCTTATTATTCGTAATTTAATTCAAAAATTCGATTCAAATGGTAGTGTTTGTGAGGCCAAGAATCCAATCTGTCAAAAACTTAAACGTATTGCTGAAAACATCGATGTTGTACACCAGCGGCGGTTCGTGGGGGAAAAACAGGTAGGGCACTTATAACCAAATTTTGGAATCGCAACCAAAAATTTTACATTTCTTAGTATCATACACACACTTTGCTGTGCAGAAATACGAGTGTAACTGCCAGACATCAAATTTTCATTTAATTTTTTAATTTTTTAGCTGGGGTACGTGCTCACGTGCCACTATGGACCAACCGCCACTGCTGTAAACCAAAGTGTGAATGAAAATCTCGAGCAATCATTTACACGATTTTAACTTGGGCCTTTTTATGGCACTACATGGAATATTCTTCATAAAAATTTGCCATTCAACAAGCACCATATTGACCAGATATGGTATCAAGTAACTTTTTCCTGCTCTGTGCCTTGAAGCCGCTTCATGGATGCCATTTTCAGTTCATTACATTTCATGGTGTATAATTCAATTGCATTTCATGGTGTATAAAATTCAATTAATCTAAGAAATCAAATCAAATGACCATTTGTTGCATAGAAATTTTGCATAATGGGCTTTGATCAATTTGAAACAGATCCATAATTTCATGAAATAATTATCTTCAGCATCGAAGCTCATTTTTGGTTAAATAGCTTCGTAAATAAGCAACATTGTCGTATTTGGTGTGAAGGAAACCCACATGCTATTCTTGAAACACATTTACATCCATAAAAATTAATAATTTGGTGTTGTTTATGGCCTGGAGGTGTAACTGGACTGTATTTATTTACAAACAAAAATGGAAATGCAGTTACTGTCAATAGACAACGCTACAGAAACATGATAACTGATTTTTTCTGGCATGAACTGGATGATTTTGATCTAAACTACATGTGGTTTCAACAAGGTGGTATACATCTCGTGACACGATCAATTTATTGAGAGAAAAGTTTAATGACCCTGTAATCTCAAGAAATGCCGATATTCCTGGCCATCAAGATCATGAGATATGAAATCTTATGTGAAATCATTGGTTTGCATCAATAAACAAACAGTCAATGATGTTTAAACCAACATTATTCGTGTCATCGGTGAAATAAATGTATATATATATATATATATATATATATATATATATATATATATATATATATATATATATATATATATATATATATATATCTGTGTATAGGAAAGTTATCAAAAAATTGGTATTCTAGAATAGAATTAAAAAAAATTGCACAGATGGTCATTTACATGAAAATTTTACAGATGAAGTAATTGTTGGGATTATTCTTCCGGGCTTCGATTCGTTAATTTGAGAATTGTTTTAATTTTAACGATGCTTCGCCAAAATCTAATTTGGTATTTTCAAGTCTTTGCTCTCTTGGACAGACACTATTTCTAAGCTGTCTTAGAGAGCAAATAATTGAAAATGCCAAACTTGAAGGCCTGTTCAATTCGAGAACGCAGCTTTCTTAATTATCCATCAAACACTTCTGATCTCTTTTTGGTTATTATTTAATCTCAAGTTTGTATCCGATTCATCCAGAAGATGTGAAAGTAACTGAATATGTGCATGTTATTTTTGACAAATCTATAAAAAATGATTATTTCCGTATTTAATTATACCATTTTGTCAGCTTAGTCCATATTGACTATCTAAAATAACTGTAGGAAGTATGTTTAGTAAAGACAATCATCAATAAGTATTTAGATATCATTCAAAAAGTTTTAAATGTGTCAAAAAGTATTGAATTGATGCAATTCCTTTGCCCCTTGAGGGAAAATCTCAATGGAAACGGTTAAGAGCCGAAAGAGCTAACCTAAAAACCTGGCTAAATAAGTCGAAGTTCCCTTGGTAAATATAAAAAAAATATAAAAGATAAACCTAGATGTTTCTTTCTTTTTCTTGAAACTAGACTATTACCTAAGATAGTTCTATGTGTAATTAAGACGGATAGAAAATATTTTAATTCACAAACAGTAGCTAATTACACCAAAAATAATTTAACAATAAGAACTTCATATTACGCCACAAACCAGATACAATTGCTGTGTCAGAATCGGAATTTTATTTTACCCCCCATATTCTTAAGACTTTTAACCAGTCCATATTTTTTCACCATATTTTTGCACAAAAAGTTATACCTCAACTTTAGAATCTTCTTTCGGGTTTCAATGGAAAAAATGTGGATAATGCGAAAACAAGCCAAACGTTTTGGCATATATTAAAATATTATATAAATTGTTCATTTTTTTTTTATACTAGGGTTGCTATTTATGTATCCGGAATTAGCAACAATGATGTTGCTACGCGCCATCTGACATATACATCGTAAAGTTTGACATTGTTGACTGTATATGTACTCAGAACGTTTTGTCATACGGACGCTATTTGTGTTGTTTAGAGACTTTCGTGCCATGATTTACTACGACTTTCTAGGTGTATTATCTCAACAACAGTGCATCAATCAACTCACTTCGACTATTGGCGATGAATCACCACCTAAAACCACTGTGTAACACTGGTTTAGTAAATTTAATTCGTGGTCGTTGTTCGCTTACGGACGAATTGAAAGAAGGTCTTCCAAAATCGGTTGTTGTGCCAGAAAACATCAATACTGTACGTGAACTGATAAAGCAAGACCGTCATGTGACATATTGTGAGATTGAGGCATCCCTGGACCTTAATATGACAAGCATATACAACATTTTACACGAACATTTAGCCATGAAAAATATTTATGCGCGTTGGATTCCGCATAATTTCACATTGGCCAAAAAAAAGGCTCGTGTCGCTTGGTGCAAAGAAATGCTTGAAAAATGACTGTATGGGTCTTTCAAAATAAGCCAAACCTAACAAAAGTTGTTCGCGCAAGAAGCACATGGTGGCCTGTTTTTTTTTGGATAAATGGGCGTGTGGCTACAGTGGCACAAAAGAATCGTGGAACGGTCAATTCTGGATGGTACACAACAATTTGTTTGTCAGAAGTCTTTGAAGAAATAAGAAAAAACAACTAGCGACATAGGATCATTCTTTCTTCATCATGATAACGTTAGTTCTCACACATCGGACCGAACAATTCAATATTTGACGGGTCAAAACATCGAATTGATGGGTCATCCGCCGTACAGTCCTGATTTGGCATCCAATGATTTCTTTTTGTTCCAATCCGTGAAGAATAAACTACGTAGTCAACGATTTTCGACGCCAGAAGAAGCGGTTGATACGTTCAAAATGCATATTTTGGAGATACCTCAATCGGAATGGAAAAAGTGCCTTGAAAATTAGTGCAAACGTATGCAAAAGAAGAAAAGAAAAAACAAAACCATTTTTAATGATAAATAATTATTTTTAATTATTATTCCGGATACAAAAATAGCAATCCTTGTATATTCACAATTTGTTTAGCGCCAATCTTTTGCTATTCTCTTACCTACGTCACTACCAGTGGCCGCTCGTGAGGAAGGACGTTGGGCGTCGCCCCTCCAGCATTTATCACAGTAAACAATATTTTATAGCAAAATACGCTATTTTATTTCCGTTCAGTTTCTTTCCTTTAACTCATTTTCCTGGTTTACGTCCTGTATATGGTTTCACTAGCACGGGAAGTAAAAAGGAGGAAGGGGAGAGCAAAAAAAAATATCTTCAGCAGCACTATTTTCTTCTACGCCCTTCCACTTTAATGATCCACGAGCCGCTACTGGTCACCTTATGCTTCCTTTACTCGCTTCACTATAATATATTGGACATTTAGATATAAATCTTTGTTTATTGAAAGTAAATTGCCATCAAGTATCGTCTACCTCAGTTAAATAAACCACTGTTAAGCTGAGATTTATTTTCAAGGCTGGAAGACAAAGAGATTGCGAAAAAATGCTTATTTACGAGGGGTATTTTTTAAATAAGGTTTAAATAAGGTCCGTTTGTGAATGAGAGTACGAAGGACGTGCAATCGCTATAGGGCGCTAGCGCGTCTTTTCCCAGCATGCTTTGCGCGCCTCTAGGCGCCATTTGTAGCCGTATCCTTCATCTGCGTGCTGAGCTGTAGAAGTTTATAATGTGCAGGAGACTTGACAACAGCGAAAATTCACCGTCAGATTTGTGAGTTTTACAATGATAATGTTATGAGTGATAGTAAAGGTCGAAAGTGGGTGAGAGAGTTTAAGGACGCGCGGGTTAATGAATTATTGAAAATTGTGTTCTTGGTGGATTCCAAGACTGGTTTCTGACGATCACAAAACAAATAAATTGGGCTGTGCTTTATCGTTTTTGACTCGATGCAATCAGGAAGGAAATTAATTGTTAGACCACATCGTTATAGGAAATAAGATTTGGGTGTCTCACATGACTGCTGAGTCCAAGAAACAGTCAATTCAATGGCGACACACATCATCGCCAACCAAAGTGAAAGCCAAACAAACAATTTCAGCACGAATGATCACGGGAACTGCCTTTTGGGACAGGAAAGGGATTTTGTTAGTGGATTTGATACCGAAAGGCACAACAATTAATTGTGATGTGTATTTTGTGACCTTGAGAAAACTCCGGCTTGCCATACAAAACAAGCAGCCTGGCCTATTGTCTTCCGGCGTGATGTTGTTCCATGACAATGCAAGGCCACATGTTTCTACATAAACTCAAAGTTTAATCAGATCTTTTAGATGGGAAGAACTGGATCATCCACCTTACAGTCCAGACCTTGCACTCAGTGATTTTTTATTTGTTTCGGTACTCAAAGGAGTTTCTTGGTGGTCAACGGTTCAACGAGGATGAATAAGTTAAACTTGCAGTCATGGATTGAGCTTTTTCCCAGGCGGCATATTTTTTAACGCCTCAATTAAAAAAAATGTTGATATGACAAATTTTTGAACAAAAATTTAAATTATGTAGAAAAGTAGATAAAAGTATGTAGATATATATAGTATAGGTATAGATATTTATAGTATTTTTCTTCTTACTAACAACAGACTTTATTTACAAAATATACCTCGTACAACAAAATTAAAGCATAGCAAAATAATCAAGCCAAGAAGCAGAAAATGTGATCAGCGAGAAATTCGAAATACTCAAAAAATGTTACTAGAAAATAAGGAGGAGGAAATTATTAGAAAGTTTTATTGTTCTCTGATTGTACTGCCGTCTACTCTTCATCAGGAAGTATCGGATTGATCGACCCTACTTTTGATTTGATTCAAAAATATGTGGGCATATAAATACGTCACAGCAGGAAGAGGTAGTGAAATAGAAACATCAGCGCCATCTGGCGATTATCTTGGTATGAGCTACACTGTAATATCCAAACAAGACTTCTTAAATTTCTCATTATTGCTTTATTGATCGTTTTTAATTGCTTAGTAATGTGATAACAAATTATTTTTAATTATTAACCTTATAACACAACAAATAGTACTTTAGTTGTTCATGTAAAATAAGTTTTATTTTACTTGCTTATTACTTTATATTTTCATGATTCCTAAATACTTATAGACGATAGGATTGAAGATAATTCAAGCTGTATATCCCTTTTTTGACATCTTTGCGTGAATTATCTCACAAAATGCGATGCATTTTAAGCAAAAAAAAAAGTTAACGGGCATTGTGGACGGAGGATGGAATTACCTCTTGGATAGGAGCCAGTTGCTGGGTGAAGCCTCTCTAAATGTATATATAACAAGGATTATTCAGAATCAATTATAATAAGCCGCATATACCTAAAATCTATGCTCTTTATGCACTTATTTGTAGTATCTATGTATATCTTAAAAGAATATAAACTTGATCAAATATATGTGCATCTTTATAACTATTTTTTGTTGCTGTCATTTTTAAAGGTTGTGAGATTACATATTTGATCATAGTTTAACATTATGTATATATACTGTTATGCTAGAGTTGAAATGAATGGTTTGAGAATAAATTACCTGTTGGGATGCGTTTTGTAAGTTGAGTAGTGGTTCAGAAGATCTCTTGAGGAAAAGACGGAGCTTGTTTTCTCTTGGTGGTTGTTCTTTCTTACGTTGTGGACTGGGAGCCTGTATTTTTTTTAATATTAGTTTATTAAAGAGTGTAATGGAAGACAAATCATTTTTATATACCATAATAAAATATTATGTCTTTCGATCAGAATATATTTGTTAAAGATATCTGGAATATATATGACATTGTATTTTTTTAAATCTTAACATCTGAAAAACTAAATAGTTGCCTTATATAAAAATGGCATTGTGCAGCATGTGAAAGGCATTGTGCAGGCATTGTGCATGTGAAACACCAATACAAAATTTAATTTAAATATTTGAAGCTTGTGAAACTGTTTTTTTAATACAATATCCAATCTGCTTTTGTTCTAATCATTGATAAGAAAATGCAGGTCGTGAGAGTGTTGCAGACCTAGAAAGCTGTAAGAAGATATATATATATATATATATATATATATATATATATATATATATATATATATATATATATATATATATATATATATATGTATATTTCTAAAGCTCCAACCCTTCGTCTACGTCGCAGGAAGCGGACAACGGCTGAACCCGAACATTTATTACGGGAACAGTCGGCTAACAGGTCTTTGGCAGAAAAAAACCCAGGTCGCGTCTGCAGTGGCAACCACCGGCAACCTGGTGGCGTCTGTTCACCTAGAGGGTGCGGCTGTACACCACGCTCCAGGAATTAACAATCCTTGGATCTAAACTCCCAGTGGATACACAGGACCTAGAAGCTTATAAGCAACCACGTCTCGTGCAAGTAATAACAATGATACTCCAGGTGGTAACCAATCCATCCATCGATAGACGGCAACCGGGTACTCGAATGTTGGGGAACCTGGACTTTCACGATCTCAAAAAAGTCGGAGCTTTCCGGCAAATTTCTATACAGAACACCAACTCATATTAGCACCTTCAGCATCAACATGCTGATCTAACGAGGAAAACTTCAGAACTTGATAGGCAAAAGATACTTGTGCTTGCTTTACAAGAAACACGCATCACGGATGAGGACTCGGTGGACTACGGGAACTATCGCATATTCAAAGGCACGACAGACAAACGAGTTGCCAGGGGCGCTCCGCTTCTGGGCATGGCCTTTGTGGTACACAAAGGTATAGTTAACTCTATTAAAAAAATCACTCCCAACAATAGACTAATGACAATGCGCATACAGTGCGCCAATAAAAAATACACCATGATCAACGTGCGTGTCCCCACAAACGGGGACAACAAGAAAAACCTCAAGTCTACAGAGAAATTCTGGGCACCACTAGAGAAGGTAATGGCAAAGGTACCAAAGGATGACGTCAAAATTTTACTGACTTTAACGCACAAATCGGTAGAGAAAAAATTAATCAGAAAACCGTAGGCAAATTCCCCGGTCACAAATTTACCAACAAGAACAGCACAAGACTCATCAAATTATGCCAACAGAATAACTTGAAGATCATGCCAAAATTATTCAGAAAATTTCCACGTTAACAGAAGACATGGAGATCGCCTATACAACAAATTGGAGAATTTCAGATAGACCATGTTGCGATCTCATACGCACAAAAAAGAGAGATATAAGATGTCCAAGTCCGCAGGAGCGTCAACATTGACTCAAACCACTACCTAACACGAATCAAAGTCAAGTTCACCCCAAGGAGAATTCATCAAAAGAAAGCATATCTACAGAAATTCGACACGAAAAAGATCAAGGAATCCAACATAACAGAGGAATGGGAAAAGGAAGAGGCAGATACATGGGAAAAATTCCACAAAAACATTACCAAAAAGCACAGGAACTAATTCCATTGAAAAAGAACACAAAACACCATTGGTGGGATTCGGAATGAGAAAGTGCATTGCAGCGACGCCAACGAGCATTTCAGGAGTACAATACTAAGAAATCCCCAGAAAGTCAACAGCATTTTGACGTTACTAGAAAATAGAGCAAAAGGTTATCAGACAAACTAAGAGGAAGTACATGAAGGAACAACTAGGCTCTATAGAGGAGAATTTCTATAATTATAACACGAGATACTTTTATAGGACTTTTGCAAGAGAAATCCGTTGAAACATACTACAAAATATTTGCTTCAGAAAGCGGAATGGGAGATTAGAGCTAACCAATCAGGAGAATTGTCAAAAGCTTGCACGCTATTTCTCTGATCTCCTCAATTGCCCCGAACGCGACACAAAATTCCCCAAGAAAAATTGTACCCATATTCACTCAGAATCACCATAACCAACACAGGCAGAAATCCACAGGCACTTACGCAAATTAATGAATTTGAACAAAAATTTTGAACACCAAAAAATTTGAACACCAAATACGGCAAAATAAGGGTCACTCACTTCAAATATCTGGGAGAGATTCTCAAACCCACAGGAGTAGAGAAGATAGCACAGAAGACTCGATTACAGAATTTGAAGAGGACATACGACAAGACACACAATATCTACAATAGGAAATGCCTATCCAGATACGCAAAAATAAGACACTACAACACAGTAATCAAACCAGAGGTACTATACGCAAGCGAGACACTTACACTTCATACAAACATCGGCATAGAAAACATACTAAAAGAAGAACGCAAAATTGTGACTAAAATTCTCGGCCCAAAACTGACAGAGGAAGGATACAGACTACATTCTAGAAAGACCACAGAGAGAATGTCCAACGTAGCGGCGGACATAAGAAAAAGAAGGTTGAAATTCTATGGACATATCAGTAGACTCCCACCGACAAGACTCACTATTATAATTCTTACATACAAGGAGTCAAGTCAACAGTACCATGAATCGTACAAGTCAGAGCTGATCTGGAAAAGGCACAAATGGGTCCGACAGAGACTGAGGATAGAAGAACGTACAGAAACAAAATACATATGTAGAACGTTGCATCAGAGAGCGAAGTGTCTAGGAGATTGGGAACAAAGTGGACGGAGGAGAGAAAGAGAATCCACGGAGAAAGGACGAGAGAGGTGTGAAGGATCAGAAAGAACACTCGAAAATGAGTCAGAATGCTTTGCGTGATACAACCGGGTCTATACGCACCTAGGTGTTTACAAGGTGCGTCTCATGGAAAACACGACTTTTTCAAAAAAATATAAATATTAATTTTTTCGGCAAAAATCATTATTAAAAATGGCCTCCTTGAATGTTAACACAACGTTTTGTATGGTAAATTAGGTTGACGAATGAATTTTTGCGCTCTGCCAAAGATATGTCTATCAGGATGGCGGTCGACGCTTTATGAATGGCTTGAATATTGGCATAATACTGTTATTTCATCGCCATATGAAGTTTTTCGAAGAGGTATAAGTTGCAGGGGGCCCAATCAGGGGAATATGGTGAATGATTAATGGTCAAAATGCAGCTTTTGGTCAAAAAATCAGTGATGAGTGTCGAGCGATGGGACAGCGCATTATAGTGTAGTCGCATACGACGAATACGCGACAACTGACGCTTCATAATACAAGATAAAATACAGCATTTTTTTGACCAGGTGGAATAAATTCCTTGTGCACATTTCCCTCCGAATGGTAGAAATAAATCAACATTGTTTTGGTTTTTGACTTCTCGAGAAGACTTTTCTTTGGATTGGGTCGCTCGGGTGCTTCCATTCGACACTTCGACGCTTGGTTTCTAGATCATATTGTAAACATCACGTCTCGTCACCAGTAACAATGCTCTGCTTGAAGTTTTCGTCCTTTTGACTCTTTAATCAAGTCCTTGCAATATTGGATTCGAAGTAATTTTGGTCGTCAGTCAATTTGTGTGGAACAAACCGTGCACAAATTTTCCGAAGTCCCAAATGATCGGTCAAAATTCGATAAATTGTATCTTTGAGCATGTTCAATTCCATTTTCATGTATCCGAACGAAGATTTTGGCTGATTTTTTTATAAATTACGCACAGTTCTTACTTTGAGAAACAATGGACTGTTTCGGACCAGGATGTTCGTCGTCCTTGATTTCTTCTCGCCTTCTATAAATAAACCAAACCAAACCACTCGTCGACTATGCCAAGGATTAAACAATCCTCAGTGGTCAATATTTTACCAAGTTTAAAACAAAATTTAATATTCTCTCATTTTTTCGATGTTCATTTTTCGACCGATGGTGTAAACACTCGGATATTTTAAGAGCGAGAAGTGGGCTTCTTATAATCCGAATGTCATGAAATGTTGTCAGAACGTCAGTAAAGGATGCACCTTTCGAGCGCTTATCCTCCGTCAAAAGATAGCTCCATTAGAAATAGCTATTCCGTAAGACTGTATATACATATATATATATATATATATATATATATATATATATATATATATATATATATATATATATATATATATATATATATAAATATATAGTGTAATCATTATTCTTTGTAACAATAAACTTCCTATAACGTAGAAGTGAACACAATTTGGTTGGCTTACCTTAAAACCTTACATTAATATATTCTTTATAGCGCAACAGCCATTCTCTGTTACGAAGAAAAGTATTTATATTTAAATGCAGTAAATATTTATTATCGGTGTTATTGTTTATCTTATCTTATCAGGTTACAAAAGGTGCCGACTAAACTTTTGAGGCCACGAAACTTCTGAGGTTGTAAATAGCCGCCCAACTTTTGTTCTTGTTAATTGCCTTGAACACGTGCATGATTACACTTGGATTGCATTATCTCTAGGAAATGATGGTCTCAAACTAAACACACTAGGTACCTATTGTATTATCAGTCGTAAAGCAACTTTGAAACTATTAACATGGCCAGTAAAAAAAACGTTATGTGTTGACGAAAAAGTTTGTGTGATAGGTGCGATTGAAAAGGGAGAAAAGAAAAGTGACGTTGGAAGACGTTTAAGACTAAGTCAATCTACTGTTGCTACCATTTGGAGAAACAAGGAAATAATTCTGCTGGCGGCACTGTAGGGAAAATCTCCTAAAAAATTAAGGAAACCAAAAATTTTGTCGTGGTTCAACAAAGCCAAGGCTGAGAAGTTTGCCGATCAACTTGGCATTACTGACTTTAAAGCATGAGAAAATTAGCTCGAAAAATTTAAGCACCGTTACAAAATTAACTACGGTAAAATTAATGGAGAGGCGCGGTATGTCGATTTGAATGTGCCTAATGATTGGATTAGTAAAGTGTGGCCTAAATTAAAGGAGAAGTACTCTGCAAATGACATTTTTAATGCTGATGAAACCCCCGATAAAACTTTAAAATTCAAAGGAAAAAAATGTGTTGTAGGAAAACTCTCTAAAGAGCGTATTACTATTCTACCAGCTGCCAATATTAGTCACACAGAAAACAGAAAGCTTTTAGTTATAGACAAATTAAAAAAACTCTCGGTGTTTCAAGAACACAAAACAGTTGCCAGATACTTAAATAAAGCAAACAAGTCAGTTTGGATGACATCGCAGTTCTTTGAAGAGCAAGTGAGAAAATGGGATGCTGAATTAAAGACACGGAAAATCTTGCTTCTAGTAGATAATTACCCTGTTCATCCTCTTATATCCAATCTTACATAGAGTTAAGCACACAACATAGAGTTAGCATTTTTCCCAACTGATACAACCAGTATCTTGCAGCCAATTGATCAGACTGTGATTAAAAGCCTAAAGTGTCACTATAGAAGGAAAATGTTGATGGATAGAAATTGCAACTACTTGCAATTACAAGCAGTGAACTTTATATCAAAAGCCTGGAAAGAGGTAACAGCAGCAGCTAGACAGCAATCTTTTTATCACGTGGGACTATGTAATATTCAGACAGTAGAAACGGATCAGTTTGATAGTGAAGATAATCTACCACTGAGTGAATGCATAAAACAGATAACATACCAGAAAATTTTAACGAAAATCTACAAACATACGAAAATATAGACGAGGATTTGGCCAAAACCGTTTCACATACAAATGAACAAATTCTTGATTTAGTGTCGAAAAGTAAGGAAAACTTAATGAAGATAAAGAAAATGATCAAGTGAACGATTCTGAACTACCAACTATTCAACAAGCACTTGATGCTGTTAAGTTAATAGAAAAAAATTATTGTTAAATCAAAACGATTCCACCACATATCAAGATAATAGAAAACCAGTACTGGCATAGCAAAAAACATCAGACAAAGTTAACAGACTATGTGTATTAAGAATAATTTAATTACCTATTTTATCAAATACATACATATTAAAAATGATTGTGAACTTGGTTGTTTTACTTTATTCACTCCATATAACGATAACTCTCTATAATGATCTTATATATATATATATATATATATATATATATATATATATATATATATATATATATATATATATATATATATATATACAATCTAAGATCTTTCTTAGAAGAAACTGATCAAATGGGTCTGATCTCAATGGGTGATCAATGACTCCCTAAAACAATGAAGTGCAAAAAGAAGAGGAAGACCCTGATAACCTCCAAGGTGACATGATAAATAAGGTTTTTTGATTGGTATTTTAAAAGGTCTGACTTAGTGTAAGTAGCTTATTTACCTGATACAGCATCTTGTGGAATACTCTGGACCGAGCCGCTAACACCGCCTTCACGGCGCAGACCGGTTCTCTGGTCTCGCCTACCAGGAAGGTGACGTCACAAAGTTCCGGCATGGAGGCCAGAAACTTCATGTCCTCAGCCAACCCAGACTTGTTCTCAAACGTACTGAGGTCTGGCTCAGCCTCAGCCATCGTAATGTAACTTGCTGGTAGTAATACGCTTTCCGGCATCTGGAAATATCAAAAACAAATCTTTTATCATCGGCGCATCGGCAGTAGAGGCTATTGGGTATTAGGACCTACAGTTTAACTTCGAGTCTAAACTTTGGTCATCAGCTACCGAATAACCCTGGTCAGCACTCGCTTTACGACTGGCGAGTGACCAACGTAGAATAATTGCCTCAAACTGCCATGATTGAGGGACAATTGCTTGTCGAATTTTTCATTGTTGCCTGTTAAAATGCAGTACACAAGCCTGGTCCCTCCTCGGAGGGTCATCCTCCAAATACCAGCCGCATCAAGAGACGCTGCATTTCGCACAACTTCCCATCCTCTTATTTATTTTTCCTCAGTTCACTTTGCACACAGTACCTTAAATACAATACCTCTTTCTTTGTGATCGACACTAATGAAATATTAAAAAGAGAGAGAAAGAGTGGGAAGAAAGAAAAGAAGCAGAATAAGAAAATTATATAATGTAAATTGTAAAAATGCAGAACGAATAAATGGCAGAACGAATATCGAGCAACATCGAGAGAATTTAAAAAAAAGAAAGAAATAATGTAAAAAAATATCGAGAAGAAGAAAAATTCATGTTACCATATTCTCCAATACACGCAGCCATTGAGAGTATGGAAAGAAAACAATTTAAATTGCGTCCAATTTTACAATGTAAATAGTAAAATTGGACAATCAGACAGAGAGAGAGAAAGAGAGAGAGAGAGAGAGAGAGAGAGAGAGAGAGAGAGAGAGAGAGAGAGATAACTGAAAGGACTATTGAACTCGAACCCATCTCCTGAGGATGCTAATATGGTTAGCGAAACGGGCGTTGAGAAGTAAAAAAATATTTGGTGTTTAGTGGTAAATATTTTCGAGTTTAGTGTTTCATTAGAAAATTTGAAGTGCATATGGCAAACAAAAACACATGAAAAGAGAGCAGAGAGAAGAAGGAACGCCAACAGATATATGAAAAGACGTAGTTGCAGAAGGTTGAACGAAAAAAGAAATGTACTGAAAAAATGGTGGAATAATGACAAGACATAGGAGAAGTTGGATAAGCAACACCTTGTGGTAAAGGATGTTTTTTTTATTATAAACTTTAATTACTTTTTGATCGAAATATATTGTAAGGTAATTACATATGTTGAATAAACTAGTATTGCATTAGATTTTTTTCTCTGACCTAACCCAACCATTTATCAATACTACTTCGCATAAGATATTATCATAATAAAAAAAACATATATTTATAAATATCAAAAGTTGAATTTACCTGTTGATTTTTTAGTTGAGCTTCACCAACAAATAATTAAAATAACGAAAACTTAAGGTAAAAAGTCGTTCTTTCTGTTTAGAAGGAACGTTTTATCAGCTCAGAATGCTTTTACAATCTGGTATACGGGATACGTATTGGAACCATATCGACGTGTCCTTTTTCGATATTTTCACGGGTGAAAAACTGTTGAGCTTTCCCGGTTTCTGGGCGTCTGGATGGATTCGATATTTTCGCGCATGTGCAACGTTAACGATCTCTGGGCATAGTTCAAGGACGAGCTACAGAGAGATGTTTATACGCATTCATGACAGGAATCATATTAATATTTTTCTCTTGTAATAATTGGATTTTGAAGCTGATATTTACGGCGTGTCCTTAAATAACTTATCTCAAATTAACATCGAGTAAAATACGTTTTCAATGTATTTTTTTAAACTGAACAAATAATAATGTACTGACTTAGTTTTTAAAACTCAATTATCAATCAATTTAATAATGAGCAAATATCATCAAGTATTTAATTATTTTTGTCGACATGGCAGTTTCTATAGAAATTATTCTGATCCCTAGATCGCGTTGGATTCTTGTTGTTTCTTTCTGACAAGAATTCATATTGTACAACTTGGTAATGCATATGCTATTTTTGCATTACCAAGCTGCTATTTTTGCTTTTACAGATTTGTCTACAATTTTTTATTACTTAAAGGTTGGCGTTTAAGTAATTCCCATTGGGTGGCTTTCTATTCGGTATATGGAAACTCTCTTTATTAATGATAGTAATTAAATCACTTGGTATTTATTTCACAATATATTCAAGATATTCTCTGACATGTTTCGGCCTTGCGACCATTCTTAAAGAGAGTTATGTATAAACTAAACTAAAGTTTCAAAGTTCTGTCTAATGGAGGTTGGTTTTTTGTCTCGTTAAATTTATGACACTTTTAATATAAGTCTAGCTGGATGTTTGTTAGGTTTTTACCGTCGTATATGGCTTTTTTAATGTCGGAAATTTCCAAGTAATTTCACAGCAGTGGTGCGAGGGAGGGGGTTGAGTACGTAGACGACAATTTTTCAGAGCAAAATACCATATTATATTTCCGTTTAGTTTTTTAGTTTTTTTCCTGGTTCACCTCTTGTATAGGGTTTCAGTAGCATGAAAAGTAAAAAGGAGGAAGGGGAAAGCAAAAAAAATCTTTAGCAGCACTATTTGCTTCTATGCCCTTCTTACTTTAAAAACCCACGAGCCGCCACTGTTTCACAGCCTGCTTTTATTGCAAGTATGTATTAATTTGGCATTATAGTCCAGTAAAGGAGGATTTTAAATGTCCATTTCTAATGGAAACTGAAAATTTTGACAAAAAAATCATTTTCATATGTAAACCAAGTACCAATACTCGAAAATAAAAAATTGAATTGCAAGGGTTGTAAAAAAAATAAAAACGACCCCAAAAGTAACCTTTTTGCAAATATCTCGAAAAATATAAAAGTTAGTTAAAAATTATTTAAACAAAATCGATCGAAAATAAAATTTTATATAAAATCGTCTTAAATCACTTTCCACGAAATTGCAATAGAAAAGGAGAAATTTGAAACGCAATTGAAAACGGACTGCTATCTACAAAATACTCAAACAGGACCTTTCTTTTTACCTTTCTTTACACCTTTCTTTACCTTTACACCTTTCTTTTTTATATAGCATTTACTTAACATAACCAATTTTTCTATAGAAACAAATGTTTTTTTATTAAATTTTGGAAAGGTTATAAACAATTACATTTTTAGAATTAAATTTTTTATTGTTCAAATTAAACAAAAAACATTTTTTTTTCTCTCTTTTTATAACGAATAAAAGTTTATTATTATTGTTCTCTATATTCTCAAGCGGTAACCTATTTTTACTTATCATTTTACCTGCATTAAAAATATATTAAAATACAAATCTCTTATATGTCGCTCATATGTCTCATAAGTCTCATATGCTACTCATCTGTCATACCCTTATTGTGTCTTAGTGGAATAAAGATAGCACTTTTACTGGTTTTGATGTTGTTAAATGATTGCTTATTTTGCCACTCTTTTTTATATAACTTAAATTTTGCACTTGATGCAATCAAATAATTATTTATAAACTCAGGAGATTGTGATATATTGTTTATTTTATGCAGTTCAATAATATATTTTACTAATCAGCTGCGAGTGGTTAATAATAAAAATGGAATGTGTGAAATTGTGCACACTTTATAATCTGCTTCTTTTAAATGAAACAGATAAAGTTCTTGAAGTAAAAATAATTGGACTAGTTTCATTAATTAAAAAAAGTAAATCAAAAGATGATAATAAATATAAAATGTGGAAAATGAAGAATATTTGAATTTCATAATGTACTTACAGTTAATTTTTTTTTCCATTTCGTGTAATCAGGCAAGTCATGTACATTCAGATCATTTGAAGACAACTTATTCCGCTTAAAGTGTCAGTGTGTTTATACACTCGAAAAATGAACATCGAAAAAAGAGCAAATATGAAGTTTTGTTTTAAACTTGGTAAAACATTCATAGGAAACATTTCAGATAACGAAACAAGTGTATGGTGAGGATTGCTTATCCCGTGGCAAAGTCCCTAAGTGGTTTAAACGATTCAAAAAAAGAACATAAGGACATCAAGGGCGACGAACATCACGGTCCGAAAAATTCGGTGGTTACTCAAAGTAACACTGAAATTGTGCGTAAATTTATAAAAAGCCAAAATATTCGTTGCTATACATGGAAATGGAATTGAACATGTCTGAAGATTCAATTTATCGCATTTTGACCGATCATTTGGAACTTCGGAAAGTTTGTGCATACTTTGTTGACGACCAAACTTCAAGTACAGCGTTGTTACTGGTGATGTAAAATTGGTAATACTGGTTACTGGTGATGTAAAATTGGTGCTAGATAAAAAAGTAAAAATTTGTTTTATTCGATTTAAGAATGAACAATCAAAAAGTGAAAGTTAAAATCAATTAATTATTTGAGAACGTTATTATTTTTATAAATATCTTGTTTATTGTTAATTAGTTTGTTCAGTGGTTATAATACAGGTTTATCTGATGGCGGGTGGATATATTAAGTGTCGAATGGATAATTTATATCCTCAAGTAATGAAAATATGACGAAATAGGGGCTTGGAAATTGGTATTCCCGTTTCTATTCCTCCTCATTAAAAAATCGATGATCATGCTAAAGAGTTGTTTAGTAATTGTTTCCGTTTTGTATTTATAAATTTATCAAGTATACCCAAAAGTAAAACAAACAAATGATAAAAAATTCTGCAAGATTAAATATTTCGCTCCAATTTCAGAACAAAAGATCTCGCTTTTTGAGCGAGCTTTGTTTAAAACCGCCCCAGTCAACAAGTAAATTACTTTATAATGCGAAAGATAAAACATCACAAAATAAAAAATCTGGAGTTTGTATGTTAAGTTGCAACGAGTGCAGCAGCTGCTATCAGTGGCGGTTGGTTCATAAGTGCTCACGTGCCCTTATGGTTATAATACAGGTCATAATACTTAAAAAAATTATTTTATATTAATTTATTCTCTGTTATGTCTATGATCAGGTTTCTTGCGACTTCTATAACCTAACATATGTAATGTCATTCGCGGTAACGAAATAGGCCGTGGCTTGCCGAAGCACACCGATTAAAGAACACGTGCTTTGGGCACAGACAAGTTTATGCCGCTAGTGTCTTCTTTAGCATCGCGTGCGAAACACAAAGACAGCAATGCATCGCTTCGCTAGTAATCCGGAGATTAAAAGTATTTATAACGTCATATCTTGGGCGCTGTCTCATTCCAAATAGTCAGGTGTTTTTCGCCTTAAAGTAAATATTTTGAACGATTACAATAGTGAAGATGAATTCAGTATAATATATGAATAGAAATAATGTCACATTTGAAGACCAAATTGTCATCAAAAATCTTGGACGGCCGACACCGATTTTGCAAATTGAGCAAGTTAATATTACTCAAAAACGAACATACAAACGCACATTCAATAAAACCTTGTATGATAATTATTCGTGGTTTTGTGGATTCGAGACAACAAATAAATTTTATTGTTTTCCGTGCAATTTGGCACATGTCGGAAAACCAATGAGTACGGGCGATCTTGATCTTGGCTATATTAATCACGGTGTTAATGATTTGAAACGTTTGGACGCAAATATAAAATCGCATTCTATTTCACAAAGACATTTAAAAAATGAGCTAGAAATTAGTATGCTGGGGAAGACAGACATTCATTCTCAACTCAGTAGTGCACATCAGGACTCTATTAAAAAAGCACAATAAAACTCTTGATAGCAATAGTTACATATTGTCTAAGTTAATTGATGGTATAAAATTCTGTGGCGCATTTGAGCTTGCCTTACTTGGGCATGACGATACCTACACTTCAGAAAATCCTGGCATTTTTTGAGGGCTAGTAAATTTGATGGCCAAAATAGACAATATTTTAGAAGCTCATTTAAAAGACTAAAAATATATTATTTCTAGGCATATCCAAACAAATTCAGAACGAATTACCGATAAATCTACTTAAATACAGATGGTTTTTAAAATCAGATATGTCAAAAATGGCGAAATTTTAATTTTTTTTAAAACCAAAAAATCACACAGCAGACGAAATTCTGACTGTGCTAAGCGAGCTAGAAATAGACAAAGAACCTAAGAAACTCACAGTCCAAAGTTATGATGGTGTTTCTGTGATGAGTGGTACAGTATCGGAGTACAGTCGGAGGAGTACAAGCCAAAATTAAAAATATTTATAAGAATGCACAGTATATTCACTGCTATGCTCACCATTAAATCTAATAATTGGAAGGTAGAAAAAGGTGTAATAGAAAAAGGTGTAAAGGTGTTTTTTTTGCAAATCAGTCTGCATTTCTCGCTTTCTTTTCTCGATCATCCAAAAGGATAACTGTTATGGATAGCATCGTAAAAAAGCGTCTATCCTGTGCGGCCTCTACCAGAGGGAATTTTACGTCTAAATATGTGAATACTGTTTACATTTGCAAAGAAGGATTCCAAACATGCCTTGAAGAAATTATAGATGCCGAGTCGGATAAGAATTCTATTAATCAAGTAATGTCTGAATGATTGTGGCGTGTTTATATATTTTTTTCCTTTATTTGGGTTTTTCGCCACTATCTAAAACTCAAAAAATATCAAAAAATGTTGTTATGTAAAGAAAGAATCACTAGGTAAAAACAAAAAACGAAACGGAGACAAATTTCTCAGTGATTCTTTTTTGTAATAAATTTGCCTAGCGAACAAAATTTTAAAGGTATAAAAATGTTATAAAAAATTTTACAAACTTTTACCGTTAACGATTGGGAGGGTACTCTCCCCCCGTTGTCAAAAGCTCAGAGGTTAATAAGTTATTTGCTGAATGATGCCTCACTGCGATATTCTCTTTGATCAACTGCAAAGCAAGCAACTAGATGCACTTAAAGTTAAGAAGAATTTGGTAACTTTTTCAACAGCCATTCAAAATATTAGAGACAATATAGAAATATAAATTAATCAAGACTTTGGTAACTTAACTGGTGACGAATCTACAACGATTATAGAGAATCTCACAAAGAAATGGAAATTTACTGACAAGGAGGACCCCAATCCGAATGTTAGGATATGCAAGGAAATCTGTGATACCTTAAGGTATCATACAGGTTCATGAACGTTATTGTTTCGATGTATATCTAATTGTTGCAAATTTACTTGAAACTGAAATCATCGTCTTTCCAAATGAAGACATTAAAACTGTGTGTAACCTGTTTGCAAACGTAAATTACTTAGAATTAAAAAATGAACTCTCGATAATGCAGGCACAGGACGATTTTATGAAACACAGTGGGGCTGAGCCGCTGTTACAAATGTTTATCCAAAACAATTTTACATCAATATTTGAATCTGTGAGATTGCTGACTGTTTTGTGTACCGTCCCTATGACGACTGTGGAAAGCGAAAGATGTTTCTCTACCCTCAAATGAATCAAAACATTTCTAAGAAACACTATAGGCCAGGAACGGCTGTGCGCGTTAGCAATGCTATCTATTGAAAAAAAACTTGTGAAGTTAATTTTAAATTTTAATGATCAAGTCATCGACCACTTTGCTGCTCAGAAATTTAGGAGGATGGACTTCAACTACAAACAGATTTAATGGTCATGGTCCTATGGCGAGTTTAGCAAAATTTTATTATCTAGGTACCTATTTGAAAATTTGATATCTGACAGTTACACTTGTATTCGACACTGCAAAGTGTGTGTATGATACTAAGAAATGTTAAATTTTTGGTTCCGACGCATTTCTCTATCCCCATTCCAAAATTTGGTTATACGTGCCCCACCTGTTTTTTCCTCCACGAACCGCCGCTGTTTTACAGCATTACATTTAAGCTTTCTGCAGATTGAGTTCTTAACCTCACAAACACTACCATTTGAATCGAATTTTTGAATTAAATTACGAATAATAAGCTCTGTAAGTCGAAGACCGAATATATTATCAATTTTGACGTGAATATATATATCATCATCATCCTCACCATCATCATCAGCCCGTGTCGATCTACTGCAGGATGAAGGTCTTTTCAGCATGCTTTCAACTTTCACGGTCCTGCGCTTTCCTCTGCCACTCGGGTCCAACATACTTAACGATGTCATCAGTCCATCGTGCTTTCGGTCTTCTTCTCTCTGTTTTTCTGTTTTTTCCCTCACGAACCGCCGCTGTAAATAATTGTTTCCGTCTTTTATTTATAATTTCATCAAGTATACTCAAAAGTAAAACAAACAAATAATAAAATATACTGTAAGATTACATATTTCGCTCCAATTTCTGAACAAAAGATCTCGCTCTTTGAGGAAACATAATTTCCAAGTAGTATTTAAAACCCTCCCAGTCAACCAGTAAATTACTTTATAATGTGAAAGATAAAATATCACAAAATAAAAAATCTGGGGTTTGTATGTTAAGTTGCAACGAGTGCAGTACATGTTAAGTGGGACAAATAGGCCGAAATTTTTAGACCAGATTCAAAGAAAACAAATCTGCGTACATGTTAAAGAAACAAAATTCTAATTGTGCGAAGCATTTGATAGATATCGGATATATATTTCCGAAGATTACAAATTTAAAAAGATTTTATATACAGCGCCAAAAAGTAAAAAATTAAGCATTTTAGAAGCGATCGAAATGTATAAATACAATAAAGAACCGTCTAGACAGTTATTAAACGATCAGACAGAGCTTCGAAATTCCTCACTATTTAAAATGCTCAATTCTTCTATTGGAACGCGAAGGAGAACCATCAGGTTTGGTAATCTTTGTTCTTGAAGTCATTAGCTTTTTTGTATGGGCATCTAGATACGAAACAATTAGAAAAAAAATATTACGTCAACTACCTTGACGTTTACAAAAAATGTCATATTTTTTGTAATATTTTTGTTAAGAATTTATCAATTACTCGTTAAAATTTTCGTATAATCTTCATAAAAGTAATGATACAAATCAAAAATTCGTGTGAAAGTAATGGAAACTGCAGTTAAAAACGAGTTTCAGCTTTATGCCAGTATAGCCAAACCGTTGATATTGAATCTTCCCATTCCAAAAGGTACGTATGGGGGCATTCACTTATATATTATTTTGTCGGATACCACCTGTTCGAATTCTTATCAAAATTATAGATCATCTATTTTGGTTTTTAATTCGTCCTCTTCTTCGACCCTTTATTTCCTTTTTTTCCTTTAATTCGTCCTCGTTATCATCTTCAGCCACAAAGAAAACAAGTTTACTTTCTGATTTATCGACTGAATATATTTTGCTAATGTCAGTTGATTCATGTACATCCAGTAAATTAATACCCCAAGTAGGAGTGACCCTTTTCCAATTGAATGAGTGGGTTGGCTTTGACCCAATTCCGTCGGTCAACGCTTCTTCCTCTCAGAAATGTTTCTTCTTTCTTTCTTCTGCATTCTGGAGGTTACGTTTCGCTTTAACTGGCGGTTTTTTTAGACTGCGCAATTTTGATGCCTTTTGGAGTACAAACGGAAAATGGTTCTGACAAACTGGCACCAGTCAGACCTTGTTTGATGCTAGTTTCAATTGCACTTCTTGTTCCTTGAAAATATGACAATAAGTAAGCGGGAGAGTATTTTCATTTTTGTGATATACAGATTTGAGTAATGCAAAGTTGTAAATGTGTATGCTATAGGAAAATGTTTTTCGGTATTTACAAATAGAAGGTTAAGATCTAAAAAATGCTCATTCCGCCGGTAGTCACTCGAATGTATGTATTTGACAAGAAAGTACTCAACATTTTTTTATTGATACCGGTGTTTAAATTTTGAGCAATATTAACGTTTAATTTCATCTGACAGATAGAATTTTGGCTGCGGCATGGGTAAAAAAATGTGCCGACGACAATGTAGGGGTAGAACATTTGCGAACAACTTACCTCAAAATGTTGCTGTTTTGTCTTCAGCGAAGAAAGCTGGTTGGATTATTTGCTGACCATCCCGACAAGTATGATATGCTAGAAGAACTACCCTTGGGCTACGATGTATGATTTTATGCCATTTAAAAACAACATTTTATTTGGATGTTTCCTTTCTAGTTGAATCAATTGGCAAAGAACTTGATTGAACAAGAAATGGAGGAAAAACGTGACAAGGTTATAGGGGAAATAATGGGCGATACAGAATTAAGTCCTGCTTTTATGACTGATTGTTCGCCAGATTTGACGGAGTATGTTGCATGTCAAGACATTCCAAATTTTGGCGTTCATGCTTACTACGCTATATCTAATCAACCTATCAACAAATGGAATGGGGCAGATAAAGCCATATTACCAAAAGGTATGAGATGGATACATACCAACCTCTTTATCATTGTGTATCTATCCCATTAAACGCATCTCAGAAGTTTTTTAAATATCGATTTTTTTGGGAATCATTTTGAGAACCCCCTTTGGTATAGCCCTAAAGAAAAATTTTTAAAGGTTTTAAATTGTGGTATTTCCACGGCCAGTGTCCATTTTCTTCTTATTTATTTGGTGTTACAGCCAGTCAGAGAGTCTTGGCCTCCTTCAGCCTTTGCCCCCATCCGGATCGACCTCCAGCATGCCCGTGCCGGTTTTGATGTGTAGTAGTACCAGTGACAAATTCCTGTACCTTCATATAATCTACAATATCCAGATCCTTGTATAATTTCTTGAGTTCCAAATTATTACTGATACTCTAACGTCTATTATTATTCAAAGCACCAAAAATTCATCTGAGTATTGTCTTTTCAAATACATAAGTGACTACTGGCCCAATAAGTGTGTTTTTAGATTTTAATTTTCTAATTGCAAATACCGATCTATTTGTAAACATCGAAAGACATTGTTCTACATATACATTTGCAGCTTTACGTTACCCAAATCTGTATGTCAGTCACAAAAATGGGACTACTCTCCCACTTACTTACTGTCATATTTTCAAGGAACAAGAAGCGCAATTGAAACTAGCATCAAACAAGGTGTAACTGGTGCCAGTTTGTCAGAACCGTCTTGCGTTTGTACACCAAAAGGCATCAAAGTTGCACAAACGGAAGAAGAACCGCCAGTAGAAGGTGAACCCGAAATGGAACTTCCAGAATGTAGGAGAAAGAAAGAAGAAAAACCTTCTGAGAGGAAAAAGCGTCGACCAAAGAAATTAGGACAAAGCCCACCGACTCACCCTATTGGGGAAATCCACCATGTGGAGGAAGAAAGAATCACTCCTACTTGGGGTACCAATTTGCTGGATGTACACGAACCAACTGACATTGGCAAAATAGACGAACCAACCGATTTAGAAAAGGACCTCGAAGAACAAGTATCAAAAATCGTTGAAGAAGGTGCAAATCAATAAAATCACTAAATCAGAAAGTAAACCTGTTTTCATTATATAGCTGAAGAAGATGATGAGGTAGAAGAAGAGGATGAATTAAAAACCAAAACAGACGAAATGTTGCACACCATTTCCGAATGGAAGCAACAGAAAATGGATAAAGGTAAGAAACCATCGCGTTTACAGAAATTGGGAGACCGGAGTGGTCTGAAAAAACCAAAAAGTACCCGTACTCCGAAAATTGAGGTCAAAGGCATGAAGAAAGGAAAGTGCAAAAAAGGACCTGGAAAAAGGCCTGAAAATCTTCCCGAAGAATATGCCGGTTGGACGGACAAAGAGTTAGAAGAAGCAGGATTAACATGGGCAGATCTAATGCCGGTAGAAGAAAACATAGATGAGGAATTGCAAAGAATAGAAGATGAAGTGTACGCTGCACCAGAAGAAGAATATGCAACGAGAGTTGTAAGTATGCAATGTTTTAAAAATAAAGCGATTATTTATTTTGCTTTTTAGGATACCAGCTACGAACCAATGGATTTTGAAGCAATGCTTCGGGAAGCAGAAGCAGATTTGGCGGCCTATAAGACAACATACGATTTAGGAGTTGATGAAGATCAAGAAGTGATTGACCTCTATGACGAACAATATGAAGGTAATTTTCTTGGATAACTTCTTTCCTTTAAGTTGTGTTGTTTTCGTTGATAACATATTATTATCTAAGTTTTTGACGTCTTTCTGCTTTTGTTGCTTGCTCAGTTTCAGAATGTTCTTAGATCAATAACATTTTTTGATAATGGATTGTTCCAGAAAATATTTAAAATTTTTCGACGTACGTCGTGAACCACAGCATCGTCATGATTTGATTCAATTTCAACATCCCATACATTTCAACATGTATATATATATATATATATATATATATATATATATATATATATATGTGTGTGTGTATATATATACGCATTGACGCATTGCATGCGTCATTCAGCTAAATAAAAAGCTTAATCTTCATATCGCAACTCCGAAACCAACTTCCAAACTTATGCACCAAAACTTATCCTTCCAAACTTATGCACCAACTATAAGCCATAAGGATGAGGAAATTTAGGAATTTTATGATGATATGGCCCAGCTTTTATACAAGGGGAAAAGTAGGTACAAAATCCTGATGGGTGATTTTAATACCAGAATTGGAACAGCAAGAACTGGTGAAAATGCAACTGGGCCATATGGGACTGGTGAGCCAGACAATGTGACCGATTGATTGGTTTTGCTGAAGGACAATAACTTTATATTATAAATTCATTTTATAAGAAAAATATCAGCAAAAGTCATAGGAAAGTCCATCTGGACTCACAAGTGAAATTGATTACATCATGACCAACAATAAAACTATATTTTGCCATTGTTCCGTCCTTAACAATTTTAATGTTGGAAGTGACCACCGAACGGTACGAGCAAACGTTAGGATTAAGTGTCGAAGAGAACGCGAAAGAATGGTAAAGCCAAAGACGGTCAAAGTGGATTCTGGGAAATTGCTGGAGAGGGAAAGCGATTTTGAGATTGCTTTGTCGAACCGCTTTACTGTGTTACAAGAGTTGGAGGACATGGAAATATCAGCCCAATTTAAAAAAAATCATCAATAATGTGCTTCAAACGGCTACTTCATAGCACCAGAAGAAAAATGTCTCCAACAGAAAAAAGTTTTTAGTGAGACCATGGATTTAATGAAGAAACGACGGACAATGAGAAATACAGGGAGTCCTTTTGGCAGAGTCGAATACGCTGAGCTCTGCAAAACTATAAGAAAACGTATCAGAGGGGACACGCGCCGATTCAACATGTAGCTATTGCAAAAAACTCTGGAAGAAAATAGGGGAATTAATAAAACTAAACAGAAGCTGAGAAAGAAAAGAACGCAAATGTATGCCTTAACGCGTGAGGCTTACAGTGTGCAGGTCGTGAACGGAAATATTAGAGGTTGTCAGATAATTTTATTCACAGTTATATGAAGATCAGAACCAATCAAAGACAACAATACCCTCGGAAGAACAAATGCCAGATATCCTAGTCGAGGAAATGACAACTGCTATTTATTCAACTGATATTAATCAGATATAATATCAGCAGTCACTACAAGATATAGATAAATGGATCAATGGATCATATCCAGATTGTATAGCACGCCATAGAATGGTACAACGAATACACCATGCCACCGTGCTTGGCTTTTATCGATTACGAAAAAGCATTTGACTTAATCTTGGTAAGCATTTGACTACCACTTTGCCTGAAAAGAAAAGTCTTCGATCAGTGCGTTCTGCCCGTTATGATACACGGAGGTGAAACCTGGACACTCACATCGCAATTAATTCAGAAACAACAGGGTAACACAAAGGGGAATGGAAAGATGTATGATTGGTATTGCAAGACGAGACAAAAGCCCTGCACATGGCTTAAAGCACAATGGAGTAAAGCAATTGAAATGTAGATGGGCAGGCCATATAGCGAGGCGATGGGACGATAGATGGACCAAGGCAATTCTGGAGTGGATAAGAAGACCCAAAGCACGATGGACTGATGACATTGTTAAGTACATTTGATCCGAGTGGCAGCAGAAAAGCCCAGGACCATGAACGTTGGAAGCATGCTGAAGAGGCCTTCATCCTGCGTGGATCGACTGGCTGGAGGGCTGATGATGATACACACACACATTTTGGTGTTTAGTGGTAAATCTCTTTAAGTTTAGTATTTCACACCAAAGGTTCCAACAGAAGAATTGATCATAATTGGTCACACTTGACATTCTCAATGCTTGTCTGAAGACTGAAAGTTGTGGAAACTGTTTGTTAATACTTATATTCTTCTGGGTCGCAGATTGTGATGGTACGTACTTCTTATTGGTTCTGGTGTTGGCTCCGCCCCCTCGGACGATGTTTGGGGTGTCACAGTGGTAGTCAGTTGCTCTCCCAACTGCAGTCGGTTAATTATTGGTTTCAACGTGTCTGGCAGATTGAGGGCATGATCCCTTATGTTTAGGCGTCCGATTTTTTTTATTTCTATTGTTTCTCGTATGGTTCTTATTTTGTAGTTAGGGATATTTGCAATTTGTCGGTAACTGTCGAAGTCGATTTTGTGTCCTGTTTGTAGATGGTGTTGGAACAGAGCCGATGTGGTTTGTTTATTTCTAACCGCCAATTTGTATTCTTCGAGCCGTGCTGATATTCTTCTGTTGGTTTTTCCGACGTATGCCATGTTACAAGTCCTGCACGATATGCTGTATACGCCCGGATTTTCTAGAATGATGTGATCTTCAAATGTGATCTAAAAGATCACATCATGGCACGTTTGCCAGAGATAATGCGTGCGCTCTCTTTGGAACTTTATGAAAAATGGGGTATTGGCCCTACAATAACTTGACATAAATTACATTTGACATGTCATTGTCAAAAAACCGAGAAATGGCGGTCTTCAACAAGCTATAGTTGAATTATTCTGAGGATGGTTTTATAAAATAAACCGAAGCGTTAATAAAACAGTAAAAAAATAATGATTTATTAAGAATAATTGACCAAAAATCCCAAAAAACAATATATATATATATATATATATATATATATATATATATATATATATATATATATATATATATATATATATATATATATATATATATATATATATATATATAGTGCTAGTGATTCATTGCAGATTCAGCGATGAAACTCCAATTGACTGTCAAAGGAATTTTTTATTATAGAACTTCAAATTTCATTCTATTCTTGTAGAGTTTGATATAGTGTTTGTTATACCAGGTGTGTCAATAAAGTAATGAGACTGGGATGTAGCATTCGGTTTGGCAACTCTGTTGGCTTTCCATTTGGAGGGGGAGACATGCCCCAACATCTGATGCGTTTTGGTGCCACTTGGTGGCTCGTACCATTTTTTTTTGGAAATCGTATTTTTCTACTCAGTTACTGCTTTTTAATGTTCTCCTGTTTCGCAAAAAGATTATAATTGGAGCTCCTTTTCTTGGAGAGTTTGAAAAAATTATTTGGATGGTTGTAATAGTTAATAAGAGACGAGCTTGTGGGATATTCAGACGTAAAGCTTTATCTGCACATCATTTCTTTCTAAATGGCCTTCACGACTGCAGCAAATTGCAGCTTGTCAAATGTTTTGCTTTATGCTCATGACCTTGGGAATCAAGTGATATCTGCATTTCGTCATTATACACGTTTTGTGGAATTTCGATTGCAGTTTTCGCGAGTATGATATGCAGCACAATCTTGCTGGATTAGACACATAACTTTGATATGGTTATGAAAGGGTATCCAATCGAAGCATTCATATTATGCAATTAATGTGAATGTTGCCATTATAACTAATGGCTCAATGATTTCCTTTGCTTAATATGAACTCTAAACAATGACTTTTCAATGCATTTCTTCAGCAATCGTTGAATTAAAGATTAATCGCGCCCATTATGTATGGCAAAAAATATACTTTTTTAATGTCTGTTAAAAATTATTGATTGATTTGTCCGTTACTTTGTGATTCATTCAGTTCATTTTTAAAAAAGGAATAAAACGATTTTTTACTTTGTTATCTGTTATTCCTTTTTTTTTAGTTTGTTAAGAAATTAGAATAACTTTGGATAATTTAAAATTTTGATAGTATAAAATACTATATAGTAAAAAAATTAAGGTAACTTTTATTTTAAAAATTCGTTCATTTTACCTATCTATACAACTATTTATTTTTAAGTTGATATGACTGTCCCGTACATCTGATCTGAAGTTTTATATTATTTCGCTTGTTAAGTTAGAAATTATACCGTTTTTTGTAATTGTTTAAGTTTTAAAACTTTTTAATCAAAATGACATTAATTTTGTTCAAAATCGATTTTTTTTCTGTCGTACTTTCAAATTGTTAATAAGGTATCACTGTGATAGAGCTATATTAAAAAATACCACTTCCACGTGAACCTAGGAACATTACCAACATCTAGGATCTTAAACTGAGTAATGGGCGACTAAGTATTAGAGACATTGTAGATAGTACTGGAATATTTAAAGCAGAACAATATTTTTTTACACACCAGAATAATTAATCGTCAATTTTTCGCTAAAAATCAAATAAACATCATTCTACCAGCACCATATTCACCAGAAATGATACCACGTGATATTTTTCTATTCTCTCAATTGAAGAAACCTCTTCATGAACGTCGTTTTGAGTATATAGAGGTTATTCAAGACGCTTTGAAAGAAATACCAGAATTTAGGTGGAAAAACGATTTCGGAGACTGGCAGAAGTATTATAATAAGTGTGTTGCAGTAAGAGAGGTTTATTTTGAAGAAGAGAAAATAAATACTTTGCGTTTTATTTAAAAAATCATGTTTTGAACATAGTGTCATATCTATATATGATTTTACTTAACACCTGAGGTGTAGATGTTATACAGATATATTTGGGTGGTTTATTGTTCACTTAGTACATGGTGCTCTCTTAGATATTTTATGCTTTTTTAAAGGTCGTTAAGTTGTTTTTGAGTAATTGTTTTCAGATATTCCAGTATGCCATACCATTTTTACTCTAAATGGTGGTAAAATTAACAAATTGACTCAAACTAACTAATTCTAATATTTAGTATTGGGAGATGAATGTAATATATGTGAAGCTGCCGAAGAACTACGTACAGGATCACCAGCATTGGCATCATCAATTCCAGTGACGACACCAAAGCGAAGCCCAACACCGAAAAGACCCCGATCACCAGATCGGCTGTTCGCCGAAGAAGGAGATTTTGGTTTACATAGAAGGTCACACATAATAAAATAGCTTATCTTATATTTCTTTTTGCAATTATTATTTTGTAGTGAATCACCTCTACGCCCAATTGAGTTGCCAGTTCAGGAACAGGCTGTTTACTTGGAAGATGCAGATCAAGAGGATATAGGCGACCGAGAACCAACGCTAGTTCAGGTTTTCGAAGAGGCTAAATCGGCGGTTGAAAACTTGGAGGTTTTTGAATAATACTAAGTTTTTTTAAAGGTTTTGCCTTGATATTTTTGGATTTGTTATATTTGGTAGGATACTGACGAATTTTTGAGGTTGGAGCAGCAGTTTCAACAAGAAGAAGGTTCGCCGAGAAGTCCGAGAAGGTCACCACCTAGATCGCCTTCACAATCGCCAGGATTGGCAAGTGTGAGAGGTAATTAAGCAATGACAAAATACATAGTTTTTTTTTAAATGAAATTGTTCGGTGTATGGTGGTAAATTCAAAGCTTGAGAAGGGCCTCACGTCTTTTTATGGTTGTCTACGTTGAAGGTTGGTGATTGACTGTCCTTGACCTGTGCGCTTGTGTCTTATAGTCTAGCTGATATTATCTGATTTAATTATTTGGTACGGTTGGTGAGTAGTACCAGTTGTTTCTTTAGAATATATCCGAGTGTTATTGTTCTATTGTTAAAGTTATTATTAAAATTTAATTCATAAGGCGGTATTACACGTTTTTGTTTCTTGTCTACAACTAACACTATCGTTATTTGTCCACAATTTTACGAAAAATTATAAAGTTTTTATTGTTAAAATTTTTGCTTTCTTCTGTTAAGTCTATTAGGTCCCCAACTTAATTCTCCGCCTTTTATTGACTACATTTGCCATTTATTTATAAAAAGAAGTAATACAAACTTAAATCTCGAAGTACTCTTCCTCACTTTCTGTAAAAATTGTGGTTTTAATGTAATGTGATTTTTCGACTTTTTCAAAAGATGTAAAGCGGCTTTCAAACAGATGATGTTGCAGGGACTGGAAGATATAAAAATTCAAAGGGGCCTAGTCTGGTTAATACCCCTACAGTAAAAATGAAGAGTCGTTTTTTTTGTGCGTTGTCCTGAGGTAAACTTTCTTCCTTTCTTCTTTTGTAAATATATGACATTTTTTTTCGTCAGAGCGTCATGAACATGAATCAGTTTCTTTGATAATGGTGACGGTTTTACCAAATTGAGGTAACTCATAATGCACGTTTATTTTTTTCTTTATTTGGGTTTTTTTGCCACGATCTAAAACTCAAAAAATATCAAAATATCTGTTCTTAAGTAAATAAAAAATCACTGAGTAAAAACAAAAAACCAAACGGAGATAAATTTCTCAGTGATTCTTTTTTGTAATAAATTTGCCTTGAAAAAAATATATGAATACGCCACAATTATTATGCACGTTGCCTGTCTAATCGTCCTTTCGGGTTACATATTTAGTATTGCGGAACTAGTTGATGGCTCCCCAGGATTAACTCACGATTTTCGCTTTTTTGGATTACCGCAGGGGATTCACTTTTATTTTAAAAATAAAAAAAAATTCAAGCACTTATGGGCATCTCAAATTAAAGCCAGAAACGTTTTCAGAGAGCTTCTAAATATGCTTAAGTATGATTTTTCCTTTTAGAGAGAGCTAGACAGCAAGAGATGCAGCTCAGATCACCTTCACCAGGTGAGTGACATCGCATATTTTTTCATCAGTTATCTCATTATGATCAACATTTTGATAATCTGATCCCCTGATTTTTCTTTTCAGTAAGACCGATACAGCAGGCTTCCCCATTGAGAACACCTCCAAGTAAGAAACTGACTGGAAGAATAATATAGAATTATATATAAATATATTTTAGGATCTCCAAAACCACAGAGGACACCAATGAAAACACCAGGTGAATAATTGTATTTTGTTTTCTTTTTCTTCAAGAGTTATTTTATAGTGGAATTGTTCTTCTGCCTCCCGTAATTTTTACAAATTCCTAGATGAGAAAAGGCATGAAGACAGCCACAAATTATAGGTGACTTGAGTAATAAGCGTTAATTTAGTTCCGTTCTTTCCTGTAGTTTTTAAAACTATTTCTTTAAGATATTCTGAAAGAACAATAGACGCTCAAAAATTCTACACGATGTTCTGCCACCTTTTGAAATACTATGTATTTGGTGTTCGATTCTCATCTCATATATATAGTTTCGTACAGAATACATAAGAAAGCTGATCATTGTCCAACATGTCTATAACCAGTCTTTAATTTTATTTATTATCGACTGTGGTGGTCAGGGGGGCTAGTTACCTGCCTGGCAATCGAATGGTCCATAGTTCGAATCCTGGTACGGGCCTGGATTTTTCTATAGTCTACCAGACTTTAATGGGGCACAAGTTATAGATTGGTTAGGCACTAAACAACGCTAGATCGTTGATGTGACTTAAATTAAACAAAAAATGATTAATTATCTGTAGAACCTGATACCTTTCGCTTTGCACTTGATTATGGTATAAGAAGAGAAGATTTGTCTGCGATGTCGCCACCGTGTGCATATGAGAGTCCCCAACAATTATCTGCCGACGATTCTTTTGAATTATACGAAGGGTATTTTTCAAAATGTGTCTAAGATTATTTTTCTAATGCCGGATCAATTTCATTTTAGGTTTTATCAAGGAGAATCACCCGAACAAGTAGCAGTATCAGGTAAAATAAAGATTTTTTTTGCAAACTATATATATATATATATATATATATATATATATATATATATATATATATATATATATATATATATATATATATATATATATCAATCTCAAACACAAATATTTATTTTTTCGCCAAAAATCATTATTTTTATTCAAAATAGTCTCCTTGCGCGTCAATACAATGTTTTGCACGGTTAGTTAGGATGACGAATTAATTTTTGATCTTGCCCAAAGATATGTCTTTCAGGATGGCGGTCGACGCCTTTTAAATTACTTTAATGTCGGCATAAAGCTGCCATAAAGAGGCTGAAGTCTCAGGGGGGCAAATAAGGCGAGTATGGTGAATGATTGATGGTTAAAATGGTATTTTTGGTCAAAAACTCAGTGACAAGTGTCGAGCGATGGAACGACGCATTATCGTGCAAGCACCAGCTGCCTTGTTGATGGTATTGTGGCCGCACACGACGAATACGCGACAACAGACTTCTCGAGACGTTTTTTTGGCTCGCTTGGGTGCTTCCATTCAGCACTTTAACGCTTAGTTTCTGGATCATATTGAAAATATCGGGTATATCATCAGTAACAATATTGTATTTGAAGTTTTCGTTCTTTTTCGACTCTTTAATCAAGTCCTTACAATGTTGGATTCGGAGCAATTTTTGGTCGTCAGTCAATTTATGTGGAACAAAGCGTACACAAACCTTCCGAAGTCGGAAATGATCGGTCAGAATGCGATGAATTGAATCTTTGGAACATGTTCAATTCCATTTTCATGTATCACAACGAAGATTTTGGCTGATTTTTTTATACATTTACGCACAATTTCAATGTTACTGTGAGTAACCACGGAATTTTTCGGACCAGGATGTTCGTCATCCTTGATATCCTCATGTCATCCTTTGAATCGTTTAAACCACTCATGGACTCTGCCACAATCCTCGCCATATACTTGTTTCATTAATTGAAACCTTCGGTAAATGTTTTACCAAGTGTAAAACAAAACTTAATATTCATTTTTTCTTCGGTGTTCATTTTTCCGTGACAGAGACGCACCTGATATATATATATATATATATATATATATATATATATATATATATATATATATATATATATATATATATATATATAACGATAGTTTCTTGGGTATTCTGTTTTAGCTGAAACGGGATACCCGAGAAACTATTGTTGCATTTTACACCTGTGAAAACATTATATATATATATATATATATATATATATATATATATATATATATATATATATATATATATATATATATATATATATATATATATATATATATAGAGCATGGTTGACAGTTCGGCAAAGGCGATCAGTGGCACCACGTGGAGAAAGGGTGAAAGATTTCTGTAATATTTCCCTCCACGGTTCCGTTACGCTACCTTGTGGGCATACCTGATATTATACCCGAGGTTCCAGGCAGAATATTACGAGCGGGCCTGACTGCTACGAGCATTCGCCGTATGATGGCGCGAGTATGATGTGCGATCACGATCCGTCATTAAAATGGCCAGTTAATCTGGTCTGGCCCCGATCGTCTCTCCGAACTGCTTTCCTTGCGTTCGTCTAGAGCTCGACTGATGACGGCTGAAAGGCTAGAAACCGGTCCCGAGAGACACGTGATGTCGCATCGTTGACAGTTCGATCGGTGGCACCACGTGAAGAAAGGGTGAAAGATTTCTGTAATATTTCCCTCCACGGTTCCGTTACGCTACCTTGTGGGCATATATATATATATATATATATATATATATATATATATATATATATATATATATATATATACACAGGGTGCCCGCTAATTAATAGTACACAACAAAACTGCAAATTTGTTGACTAAAAATGTGCGATTTAACTAAACTTACCTAAGTTCAAACGTTAATAGTAACCAAAATTCAGGGTGTTAAAGTTATAATTTAATTTTTAATTTTCGTCAATAATTTTCTTAAATAGTATCTTTTTTGAACGAAATTTGATACTGGGAGGTTTTTTAAAAGGAGCCATTTAAATTTCTCGAAAATTCTTTTGTAAATTGCAAAGGGCGCTGCCTGCGACAATTTTCTTTGTTTGAAAGGTCACAACTGTTTTGCGCCTTAGTGTAGTCGCGTTTTTAATGAAAATATTAGTTTATCCACTTTTTTACGTAAAAAGGGTATATCTTTTAAATGTCGCTCTGGGTTACCGTTTTCTAGATATCTGCGTTTAAATTGTTCATTACACCGCTTTAAATTACGCTTTTGAAAGATAACATTTGTATTTTCTTTCGTTTTTTTGTCTTGTTTCTAGAGCAATGTTATCTAAATATTCAGGTAACTGAGTTTGAAGAAAATTAAGATATACCGTTATATCACCGTTTAAATTAGGTGATAATTCTAATGGACTATTGGTTATTACATAATCACTATAATCATTACATAATCACCAATAAGACCACATCAAACGCTAATTTTAAATTCGTGTTGGAAATGGCGTTCGGATACTAATAAGTATAGATTTTCTAAATCTCACGCATGTTTATTTCTAAAATTGAATACACCTCTACGTGTAAACGTTGCTTCGTCTGTAAACAATATTTTTTTAAACATGGGGTCGACATTTTGCTGGGTACTATAGAAACTAGCAAATTCCAGTCTGGCTGGTAAATCACGTTCCACTATTTCGTACAGGCGTGAAGTGAAACAGATACAGTTCCTCCTCGTGAACCATTTTGAAAACGGTGGTCCTGCTTACCCCAACTCCAAGAGCAATGCGTTTTGTGCTTAATTCAGGGTTTTAGGTTGTCCAAACCACAATTTCTTCTTCCTGGTCGGTAGTTAGAGTCTTCGGACGACCTGCGGAATCTCGTTTCGGACGGAAAGAACCTGTTTCACCCATTCTGTCGTAGAGAGTTTTGAAAATCTTAAAATTCCGCTGTCTTCGTCATGGATACGTTTCCAAATATTTTCGATGAGACCGGCGTCCATTAAAATTTTCCTGCGCGTATATGCCTATCATGTCTCGCATCTCTTCATTAGAAAACAACTTGTCTGGGTATTTTGTTCTTGACTGAAGTGAAAATCTTTCGAAAACTATTTTACTGTAGTGTATTAAAATTATTATTATTATAATTTAATAATTATTTCAACTACTTAAATACTCATAATATTAAATATTAACAATCAATGAAAAAGTTGCCTTGATGTATTTGTTTTAATCATAGCCTCCTACTTTAAGAAAAGTGTTTTTTAACATTTTAAAAGGGCAATTTAATAGAGTGCAATGAACAATTTAAACTAGATATCTAGAAAACGGTAGCTCGGAGCGATATTTGTAAGTATACCTTATTTACGTAAAAAAGATGGATAAAATAATATTTTCATTAAAAATGCGAATACACTAAAAAGTTGTGAACGTTCAAACGTAGAAAAGTGTCGCCCTCTACAATCTACATAAAATTTTTCAAGACGTTTAAATTTCATATC
Organism: Cosmopolites sordidus; assembly: GCA_031761425.1. Taxonomy (NCBI): domain Eukaryota; kingdom Metazoa; phylum Arthropoda; class Insecta; order Coleoptera; family Curculionidae; genus Cosmopolites; species Cosmopolites sordidus. The sequence continues at coordinate 158,786 of JARFXV010001576.1, forward strand.
TTAAAAAACCCATCACTTTAGTTCAAGAAAGATACTTTTTAAGAAAATTATTGATGAATATTGAAAATGAAATTATAACTTTAACACCCTGCATCTTGGTTACTATTAACTTTTGGACTAAGGTAAGTTGAGTTAAATCGCAATATTTTTACCAAAAAAATCTCAGTTTTGCTGTGTACCATAAATTAGCGGACACCGTGTGTATATATGTATATATAGCGGACACTCTATATATTCCATACTAATATAGTAAATATTTCATAATCCTTTAAAGTTAAATAAAGTTTGTCTTTCTTGTTTGTCAAATATGCGTTTAAAACCTTTTAATACTGCGGTATTCATCAATATGCCTTTTCAAATAATGCTTAATTTTTTTTGCTTAAATAGAATCACCAAGAACTCCACCACCACCAATTGCAACTGAACAGGAATTGAGTAAATGAAGATGTCGACTAATCACTAAGGATTTTAAATAATACTTTAAATGTTGCAGAACTTCAAAGAGCTCAGCTTGAAGTGAAAGCTTGGGAACAGGAGATGATGTTGAGACAAGGCTCTCCTGAAGCATCTGGAATTATTTATGAAGTTCAAGGAGAGTTGCAACAATTGGGTAAATATGAAAAATATTGAAATGCTGCGAATATTATGCTGTCTACAAATTTATTATTCTTATCTAGGTCCTCCAGGAGTCGATCTTATGAAGGAACAAATGGTTAGTAATATATATTCGAACTAATATTATTTCGAGCAGATACACATACACACATACATACACACATATTGTTAAACTGGGACCAAGGGCTAAAGAAAACAATTATTTAGAAGAAAATTGTGTATTCAAATCGTAGATAATTAAACATATTAAAATATTATTTTAATACAACATGAATTGAAGTTATGTTGATGTAGAGGGCTTCATAAAGTCAAACAAAGTCGCCTGACGAGTCAAAGATTTTTTCTTCTCAAACAAAATTTCTTCATAGCACGTTGATACTTTTTTTACTCCTTGTTTTATAACCGAAACGCGCTCTTCATTGGAGTCTATGTTTTCTAAAATTTCTAATCCGTTTTTAATTGAACTGAGGGCTTTCGTTAGGTTTGCAACCGTAACTTGATCTTCAGATTGAACTGGGTTAAAAGAATCAGGGTTTTCAATGCTCATTTCTTTGCTCATACAATTCTATAAGCCATCAACTGTCAGCTCCTGAGCATCTGAATCTAGCAGTTCTTGTACATTCTCACCATCCACTTCTAAAATTAAATGTCTAGCAAGATCGACAACGTCTTCAGTAACATGATAAATTTGATCAGGCTTTGGGCGTGATTCTGGCGGAATTTCACTACCAAAAAAATGGACACAGTTTTTCCGGACGCCATTTTAGGTTTTTTTTGCGAAATTTCACCCGTAGATTTTCCAGTGATGTTTGCGGCATCTAAAACTAATTGTTTACGAAAGTCTGTACCTGAGAGTTCATTGTTCAACCTTATAGCTTCATGGATAAATGCAAATGATCGTCTCGTGTAATAAGCTTTAAATATTTTGATGATAACCTGGTCCATCGGTTGGAGTAAGTTGGTTGTATTTGGTGACAAAAATTCAACTTTTACACGTGGGTCGAAATTACTGGGAGTGGTAGGAATTACTGGGAATAGCATCCTCTTAAATGCGTTTTCATTGGTAATAACGTTTGACTTCGGGCATGAAGTGATGACCAAATCAATTTTCAAAAAAGAAGACTGTCACTCAAGCTTTAGGATTTGGATTAGATTTTTTTTAAAGCTCTTGAATTTTCCGAGTGAAAAATTAAAAAGGTTTTTACTTACAGTCACCAGCGGCATGCCCGCCAACCATCACTGTCAATCGATCTTTGGAGGCCTAACACCTACAAAGGTGTTTTCTTCACGCGGGATAAAAGTTCTTTTGGGCATCTTCTTCCAGACCAATCCATCTCACGTTGAATACGGTTTGGCTGCTATAGCCACCTGTTTCTATCATAGCCTTGAGTTTCTCTAGATGGAGAGATGTAGTCTCTTTACCACCACTTGCCGCCTCTCCAGTTTTCGCGATGCTGTGCCAGTTATAGCGACTTTTGAATCGGCTAAACTACCAGATAGTAGCTATAACATTTCATCTTTGGCCTCTTCACCAGTTTTTTTTTATTTCTCTTTTTTCACTCTCACATGGTTATCACTATAATTTCAGCATTGTTTTCATCTCAGCGATAATACCATGACGTTTATGAATGATGCTTGAATTCAAAGACTGAGCATTTTTCACAGCTTCGAGAATTTTTCTTTATTTTTTATAATTGTTCTGTCTGTCGATTCGGGTAGATCAAGATCCTTTACCAATTCACAAACTTTTTTTGATGACATGGTTTTTTTTTAAATGATATAATAAACAAAACAATTGATAGAGTCTACGAGTAGTAATCGAGTCTACATGGCTGTGCATGTCGTAAGTCGAACACAAGTGAGAACTAAGCGGGGGAGGGGGTTTAATGTTCAGGTTGTAGCTTGAGAGAGATAGTCTCTAGAACTAAAAGCTAAGTACTTCTCAGTACTTAAAAGAAACATCACAGAAAAATGTTTCAGAATCTCCTGACGTTCTGTAGTATATTTACTGTAACCTAACCTCGATCTCTAACTATTTTTTCTTTTCACGATTTCTTAGGTCTTTTCTCTCTTTTTTAACTATGAAGATTAATATTTTTTTGGTTCTTTCACTTTTCAGATAATTTTCTGTTCATTGATGATCACTATTCGCTTGTATTCTAGTCAGGGACCATTACTGGGTGCTTTCACTAAAGCCAGATGAACCCCGGTTTTTTTTATCGAGATGTTACCCTTTGTCCACTCCTCCTTCCTCACCCCTTGTTAATAAAACTCCAGGCTTGAGACTGGCCTGAAGGAGTTATTAGGTAAAATAATCACCATAAATAAATATTTTTCTTTACAAAAATGAAAATATTATCTGTTAAATTTCTAATTTACGTCCTTATCCTATGATTTTTTCGAATTTGGGAACGACAATATTAAAGGGATTAAGCCTGGGGAATATAAAGGATGCTTGACAATTTTAGGACCGATTTCATTAATTTGTAGCGAAGAAAAATGATATTTCTTGGCAGGAGTAATATTCTGCAAGAAATAATACGTCTTTGGTTTTCCAAGTTTTTTCTGCCATGCTGCATGCTGTCATCTGTCATTCTATGCTGCTGGCCACAATTTTATTAGATTCCAATATGCTTAAACGCTTTGAAATTGTTTCCAATAGTTTGGATTGTAACCATATATCCATGTGTGTTTTGGTGTCAAATTTCGTACATTAAGCTGCAGTCCTCTAATTAATGGTATAACTGCGGACATTGTAATATATTTTTCACCCGACAGTTCAGCTGTCATTAATTCTAGCGGTTTTAATAGTGGCACACATTCTGATATATTCAATTCCGAAGCGTCTATAAAATCTGGAGCTGATGGTAAATTGGCAATTGCAACGGATAAAGGATTTTTTATTAATAAAAGCCTTTTCAACATTATCAGTATTGAATTTCTTCTAGTATATACGGCTTGTTTGATTTTAAGAATATGCTCTTCCATATTTTCTTGCCATTTTTTCAATTTTCCGGTAGCTAAGGCACAGTGTTTGAAATAAGTCACTAGGTTTTTGCATTTTGTTATTAAGTTGACGCTTGTGCTTTGTCATTTGGTTTGAAGAAGTCGAAACTCCGCAAGTGGTCAATCGGGAAAACATATCATCATTGATTGATGCTTTTCTAGCAGCTGGTAATATTCCAACTTCATTTGCAAGTGTGTGGGAACATCCGATTTCATGGTGTGACTTTGAAGGGTATTCTGGTTTAGTGTTTTCTGAATCTGATTAGCGTTTTCCGAGGGATGTTCTTTCCTCATATATTCGTTATACTGGATTGCAGTTTTAAATTTCCTGTGCTGGTAAAGTACTTTAATTTATTGTTACATATTTTACACACAGCAAAAAGTTTATCTGGCGATTTTTCCAAAAATGACCAAACAAACGATTTTTGTGTAGGAGCCATACTAAAATTAATTGATAATTTCAATTTTACTCCTTACATTAGTACACTTCTGATGTAGAGTTACTAAAATAATTAAACCGAACTGTTGCGAGTACCGACGAGACGATACAATGATGTGGCAGCACGCTACATAACCTAAAAGACAAACAAAGACAAAACATCGTCGCAGGCATAGATCATAAATAAGAAAGAGAAGCATAGATTAACCCCTACTGTTGGCCGTTCTGTGTTCGGTTTTGGTGTCTTCAGTTGCGGTTTCAAATCCGTATTCGAATTTAAAGATTGATTCCGGAATATACGGATCCTTTTAATATTTGGATTCACGGACATTTTGGATACGTATTCTCACATCACTAACATGTATACCTAATAAGTGGTGACTCTCCTTCAGAGATGTACCTTATGTGCTACCGCTCTGTCTATTCGCCATGTCTCGTTAGAGTGCCCTGGCTAATTGCGCTTACGCAAAGGTAAATTCAATTATTTCTTGAATTCCACCCTATCTTTTCCTACTTTTCTCTGATATCGCCCTTCCCGATTCTCTTTATTCACTGCACTACTCGCATACATGTTACATCAATGGGCCGTTTAAGTTCCATTTGTTATATGTCCATATACACTTTTATCCATATTGCTTTTTATTTATAGACCTTATAATCTATACACTTTTAACTATACTCATAAATTTGCTAATTCGTTCTTGAATTCTTGTCCCTTATATACTCTACATGGGCGCCAAATGGCTCAGTTGGTGACGAGGCCATATAACCATATTTTTTTTGTTCTTATACAAATTCCTTTTTAGCCATTTCGTCCAAAACCCAAAGAGCAAAGACTACCTCCCAAACCGCTTTTCTCTCCTACGACTGGATCCCCTTTATATATACCCGATTATGAGCCAGAAAATTTTGATTTTAGTTTTGATAAAGAAGGTAAGAAAATTATGTTCGTGCGGTTATTATGAAATCAATTGAGGTATCGTTTTGTTTATCTAAAATTTCTCATGACATCATTTCAAGTGGTATAATGTTTTTCTTGTAAGGGTGTTAGAATTATAATAGGGTAGAATAGTTTTGGTGTAAAATATTCAATATTTTATACATTTTCAATGACTTACATTGAAAAATATTTTAAGAAATTGAAATAAGTGTTCAATGGTGTAAAGCTGTGTGAATTTGCTGGATGGGATAATTTTTCTTGTTTGATGCTCAATATTCTAACTCATTAGCCAAGAGAAAGTGAAAAGTCAAATACTTTTCCGATAGATGGTGGTGAGATCCGAAAGTTGATTATGTTTCTGAAAAGTAGATTCATTTCTAGTAACGCTTTATGAATTTCAGGCCGATATGACATTTAGTTTTATTCTGACAGTTTTCGAAATTCGGATAAGTTCGATATTTTTGCTACCATGGGGAAAAAGCGAATTTCGTGTGTTGATAAACACTATTTTATGTGTGAAAAACCAATCACGCAAATCGAATAAAAGCCGAAAGATCATTATCGAGACTTTGGTTCTTTTCACTTCATAGTTCATAAATGGTTTACTGAGTTTCGAGAACACTATTGAGGAAACAGTCAACAAAATCCATGATTTCGAATTGGCCCATGCGCAGAATGAGGTTTAGAGATACTGTTGAGATGATAAACATCTCGGAGCAATGCGTATAAGAACATTCTGTACGAACATTTAGCTATAAAAAAAAGCTAACCGCATGATGAGTGTCGCGTTTGTGCACTGCGGATCAAAAATTGAATCGTGTGATGACACAGTGGTGTTTGTTGATGGAACTTGGATATATCGCTACACAGGACAGAACAGGACATGAACGAACAGTCAAAACTGTAGTTTTTCACTGTGAAATGGCTCGGAAAAAGCGAATACCCTTTCATCGGGCGGATCTTGTTTCTGGTTTCTGGTTTCTTGTTCATCCATTGTTTTCTGGGATTTGCATAGCATTATCTTCATCTACTATTTGGAAAAGAGAAAAAGGTTTGCAGAAAAATGTTATGCTGCATTATTAATCAATTTTCATGAACAGTTGGTAAAATAACGCTCTGATTTGGCGAAGAAAACAGTGGTGTTTCGCCACTACAATGTCATTCACAGTTTCACGACGACTCGTCCATTCGTCCGTCGTTGCACGAGGCTTGTCTCGAGAAGCAAGTACATTTTTGTCAAATTCAGTTTTATATAATAATCTCCTTGTAATTATATACATTTTTTTCAGCGATGCTCCCATCTCTTAAATCTGTCCAAATAATAGGTCTTTCAAATTGCGCGGTTTTTTTATATTTGAGTAAAACAAAGATAACGTTGAGAATTTGCTTAGTTCTAGTCTCATTTCAGAAGTGTAATGTATGACATTTATAAAAATGGAGAGAACTATTTCATGCATGAAATTAAACAGTGGGCAAATGGAGAATATTTAAAATATTCAAAAAACAAGGAAAAACTTTGCGCCATTAAACAGTCACCATCAAACGCCAACAAGCATCTCCCGCGACCAGTTTCTGGCCTTAAGCCGTCATCAGTCGGGTTTCGAGTGGTACGTTCGAAAGCAACTGAAGGATTGACCAGGGTCCTAACCATATTAATCGGCCAAATCGGATGTAAGCAATATTGAAATGCAGCTCTGTCATCTGGTGGTTCGTAACAGTACTACTGTCTGAAACCGATCGGACCCAAACTCAGGCCCTATATTCAGGTGCTAGATATGCATAAAAATACAGTGGGCAAGTGGAGAATATTTAAAATATTCAAAAAACAAGAAAAAACTTTGCGCCATTAAATAGTCACCATCAAACGCCAATAAGCATCTCCCGCGACCAGTTTCTGGCCTTAAGCCGTCATCAGTCGGGTTTCGAGTGGTACGTTCGAAAGCAACTGAAGGATTGACCAGGGTCCTAACCATATTAATCGGCCAAATCGGATGTAAGCAATATTGAATTGCAGCTCTGTCATCCGGTGGTTCGTAACAGTACTACTGTCTGAAACCGATCGGACCCAAACTCAGGCCCTATATTCAGGTACTAGATATGCATAAAAATACACAGTGGGCAAGTGGAGAATATTTAAAATATTCAAAAAACAAGAAAAAACTTTGCGCCATTAAACAGTCACCATCAAACGCCAATAAGCATCTCCCGCGACCAGTTTCTGGCCTTAAGCCGTCATCAGTCGGGTTTCGAGTGGTACGTTCGAAAGCAACTGAAGGATTGACCAGGGTCCTAACCATATTAATCGGCCAAATCGGATGTAAGCAATATTGAATTGCAGCTCTGTCATCCGGTGGTTCGTAACAGTACTACTGTCTGAAACCGATCGGACCCAAACTCAGGCCCTATATTCAGGTACTAGATATGCATAAAAATACACAATGGGCAAGTGGAGAATATTTAAAATATTCAAAAAACAAGGACCAAATTTTTTCCTGTGCTCCACGTAAAATTCTCATGTTTACTTGTATTTTCACTGCCATTCACTCTGCACTCTTCCGTGCAGATTTCCCATAAATAGCATCTATCTCGGCTTTAATTTAGGTGTAATGCCTTTCAAATGTAAGAATTTAATGACGGCTCGATAAATCTAATCTAATATGGCTGATATTACCAAGGTGATCTTTCAAAGTATGCGGCAATTACATTTCCAGAATATTTTTGAGGACTATCGCCATCTACTTATTGAGGCTGGACACTTCATAACAGAAAAATTGGTTGATTTGCATTACGAATGCTGCTGCATCCATCTTATTTTCCAGACTTGACCCCCTCCAACTTTTTTCATTTTCCAAACATTAAATAACTGCTGCCTGGAAAGAAATTTAAATCAAATGATGAGACTATCACCGAAACAGAGAACTATTTTGCGTTCGACAAATCATACATTTTGAATGGTATAGAAAATTTGGATGATATACAAAAGTAAATCGATTTTCGGCCAAAAAAAATAATTAAAAAGTATCTAATGTTTCACTTTATCCTTGTATAGATTCTTGAAGCAAAAAACGACAAAAACTTTCGTAGCTAGCAGTAACGTTTTCAAAAAATAAGTAAACTAATTCGTTCTATTCATTGTGATTTTGTATGGTGTCATTTTTATATATGCCTAAAACAGAGAGCTCTTGAATACCTATACGATAATTTTCCTTGATATAGATTCCGACGATTTTATTATCCCATTCTCTGAATGGGACCAAGCACCATGTGCCACGGTTGCCGACCAAGATATGAGTCAAGACCTGTTTACGCGTTTAGGCGCGCCAGAAATAACAGCCGAAGACAGGATGTAAGTTCAAAAAAACATGAAAATGTTTGAACTTGTTTTTAATTGTGTGTTGCTTCTTCAGACCGAGACAACCATATTACTTTCACGAAGGCCTAGATATAGCCGGTCCAGTATCACCACCCCCAGCGGTACCTATCAGTGAACATGTGGTTCCTGAGTCATTCATGGACCCATTCAGACCTGATTACAGGTCATATATAAGGGCAGGAGAAATGTAATCAATGTTTTATACTTTTTCAAGCTTTAACACATCAGTCAATAAGTCCCCGGTCTGATATATAGATGGCGTCACTTACGAAAATGTTGTGCTTTAAGAGACGCTACTTTTGATATTTTCAAAACAATGGAAAGAATTTTGTGTGTTTTCAGTACCGCTTTTTGTTGACCAAAAATACCGTTGAAGCAAAACAATGGCTTGACAGACATTACCCGGACTTTGCCCCAAGATAATCAACCATAATTGATAAAGTACCGAAAAATATAACAAAGAAAAAATCATAAAATTATTACGCAAAACTGTAAAGTAAAGCTGCAGGAGATAGAATATCATGAATATATCGAAAGAAAATGTTACAGGGTTACTCCATTTTGCATGGAATTGCGTAAATTGCTATCGAAATGGGTATCGCCTTGCTTACAGCGGTCCAAAAACAACAATGTATTGATAAATCTGAGCAATGTTTGGAGCTGTTTAAGCGAAATAAAAAAGATTTTTTTATGTGATATGTGACAATGTATGAAACATGGGTTCATCACTACACTTCGAAGTCAAATCGGCAGTCGGCTGAGTCGACAGCACCTGGTGAAAACCGTCCAAAGCGACCAAAAACACAACCATGGACAGGAAAAGTTATGGCCTCTGTATTTTGGGATGTGCATGGGATATGTTCATCTATTACTTCAAGAAAGGTAAAATCATCAATAACGAATATTACATAGCATAATTGGTGCGTTTGAAGGAAAAGATCGCAAAAAGGCTCCAAATAAACAAAACAAAGTGCCGTTTCACCAAAACAATGCACCGAGTCACAAATCCTTGACAACAATGGCTAAATTGCACGATTTGCTTTTTTATCTACAGTATTCTCCAGATCTGCCCCCCAGCGACTATATCCTGTTTTTAGACCTCAAAAAAAAAATGCTCGCTGGAATGAAATTTCGTTCCGATGAAGAGCTAATTGCCGAAACTGAAGGATATTTTGAAGGCAAAGAGAAATCGTTCTATAAAAAGATGTAGAAATGTTAGAAAAGCATTGGAATGATTGTATTGCTCTTCGAGGAGAATATATTGATGAATAAAGTCGAAATTTGCAAAAAAAGTTTGTTTTATTTGTTAGACCGGGGACTTATTGACCTATGTGTAATTTTTTTATGGTAATGGGTAAAATGATGGACGTTATCTTATTATTCGATTGTTTGAGCTAAATATTCTCACTTGTTTAGATTGCTCATTGTCTTTCATACTTAAATCGTTGCTCCTGAGTCATTAACCATTTCCTCATTTTTTTTTCTGTGGTGCTGTTCTTATTATTTGAATTTACTTTTTTTACAGGAGTCAATTTAGGCTTCAAAGGACATGCTTTCCTCAAAAAGTATTGCCGTCAGTCATGGAACATCATTATGAGGAGGAGTTCGAGAAGGCTCTTGAAGAGCGACGAGCACCCTATGAAAGAATCGAACCAAGACCCGTATCGCCTTGGCGATTTGAAGACATATATGCTGACGCCCCGGAAATCGATGGTATTATTTTTTCTCTACTAATATCACTAAGTCTTTCGACAACGAAGATTTTTAAGGATGTATCGAAAGTATAGTTGGAGGTAAAAGTAGTGAAAATTATAAATTCGTGAATATCTTTGATTTACAGAACATAGAAAAGGAAAATTAATACGGATAATGCTAGCTAATCGGATGTACGGTGGTAGACAAAATTACTGATACCGCATATTGTTTGTATAATAGAAATTTAAATTTTTAAAATACAAACGTAAAAAAAAATAATAAAATGATAGATAAAATCATAGATAAAATAAATTTAAAATGAATATAATGTCAAAAATTGAATGGCACTCTTAAATGTTTATCAAATATTTTAAAGCAAGACGCTGATAAAAACTTGTCTCTACCTATGGAAAACCATTTATTGTGGTCGTAGCCTTCTGATATGTGTATTGGTTAAAGTATCTAAAAAATAAATAATTTTAAATAAAATGAAAGAAAAATAATAGTTAATCTGCATCGTGATGGTAAATCATTTTCTGAAGTTGCGAACGTAGTGAGAAAAAGTCGTTACACTGTTCGTAGTGTTATTAAAAGGTTTAACAATAGCGACAATTTTCAAAGTATGCTACGAACAGGGCGACCATCTAAACTTAAAGAATTGCAAATGAGAAGAATAATTAGACAATTTAAAAAGGATCCTCATACCACAGCGTCGAAAATGACTTCAATGATTAGAGAACAGGATAATAACGATATTAGTGCTAAAACCGTACGGTGAGTTCTGCATCGTGCTGGTTATAGAGCAAGGGTTGCCAGAAATAAATCGTACATTAACAAAGTCAACCAAAAAAAGCGCTTGACTTTGCAAATCAGTATGTTGATAAAACTAATGAGTTTTGGAGGATAGTAATATTTTCAGAGGAAAGTAAATACAATATCTCTCATTCCGATAGACGATCTCTTGTCTGGAGGAAGAAGAAGAAGCGGGGGGTTTACCATATTCCTCTCCACCGCTTGATCCTGAAGGGGACAAACCCCTCTTAGTCTTTAATTAAGTTAAAGTTAAATTTAAGCTGAAGACGTAAACAGGTGTCAGAAAAAAATCAAAGATCAAAACCTTGAACGAGGAAAATAAGTGATTCTTCTTATTCCTTCTGCCATTAATATTAAAACTTTATTTAATAACAAGATTAAAATTGCTTAAATATTTGGTAAAATCCCAGAACAAAATAAAAAGAGAGATGGATCCTACAAATATGGGCCATAGCCCGGGAAGTACCAATAACCTTTCCATTTGAGGCCCAGAAAATATTGGCTAACATAAGATTGCCTGGAGGAAGCAAAGCACAGAATTTGAGTTAAATAATTTACATCAAACAGTTAAGCATGGTGGTGGAAGTATCCTAGTGTGGGGAATGTATGGATGCAGGAGGAATTGGAAATGTTATCTTCATTGATGGAATAATAAACAAAACCGTTTATTTAAATATTTTAAAAAACAATCTACGATAAAGTGCTGAAATGCTAAATATTGCCAAGTTTTAGTTTTTATTTTCAACAAGACAATGATCTAAAACATACAGCTTATGTAGTAAAACCGTGGATAGCTTATATGTTATAAGCCACATCAGTTAAACACCCCTTATCGGTCACCCGACTTGAATCCTATAGAGAATCTGTGAAATGAACTGGAGAAACGGATAAGAAAACATCACATTTCAAGCAAAAGTCAATTGATGGAAATTAGTACGAGAATGGACGTCCTTAGGGCAAGAAATTACTCAAAAATTAGTTCACTCAATGCCAAACTGTCTAAGAAAAGTTATCAAGAGAAAAGGACTTCCTACAAAATATTAATTTTATATATGGTTCTTTCATTAGGTGACTGCTAATCGTTTTGTTCATTCAACTTTTGACATTATATTCATATTAAATTAATTTTATCTATTTCATTTGAGTTGCGAGTCAACATTTAAAAATTTGATAAAATATTCTTTTTAATTCCTTTGGTGTGAACCAAAGTGATGTGAACCAAACCACCTTTCAGAACTTTTGGTGTGAAATACTAAACTTGAAGAGATTTACCACTAAACACCAAATCACTTTTTTTGAACTTCTCGACGCATGTTTCACTAACCATGTTAGCATCATCAGGAGATGATTTAATCCTAAAGGTTCCAATAGATTCCAAATGATCTCCTGATGGTGATAACATGGTTAGCAAAACGTGCGTCGAGCAGTTCAAAAAAGTGTTTTGGTGTTTAGTGGTAAATCTCTTCAAGTTTAGTGCATCACACCAAATGTTCCAATAGAAGAATTGATCTATTATATGATTAATTATTTCTCCAAATGCTTTGCACACTCTGCATCAGCCTTCGAATCATGGGCAGAGAGGTCGATAGCGAACACAAAGGAATGGCTATACTGCTTTTGAACAAAGTGGCAGTCAGGAGGTAAAAAAACAAATCGTATACGTCTAACGATCCATCACCTATCAGGATATCAATCAACCTGTCCGTCGAACGATAAAAATTGAGAAAGAGTTTCTTGCACACAACAGAAAACCTTATCAACACACCGCAACAAACTAGATTAAAAACGTGGTAAGATGGAAACGCCGATCTTCCAGATTGATTTATACCAAGGGAGAAACTCCCCCCCAGGACACACAAAGGAACGGGCGATATAGAGTCCATGAACATACTACGCTCCGGATTTGCAAGGTCAAAAGTAATTTAAATAGATGGGGGAGTTTCAAACAAAAAGAAAAAATGTATGAACTCTCCATAATCATTTAGACAATACTTAGATTACAAGTACGGGCCTGAGGTTTTAATTTAGATATTTAGAAAGTAAATATATTAAACTACAACATTCTGAAAACAGCTTAACATTTCTTTACAAATGTAAAGATTGTGACATAATACCAAAAGATTTACGTTTACATACACCATATAACACAAACAGAAAGCTTTAAGATTAAATCATCTCCTGATGATGTTAACATGGTTAGCGAAACGTGCGTCGAGCAGTTCGAAAACGTGTTTTGGTGTTTAGTGGTAAATCTCTTCAAGTTTAATCATATAATAGCTAAATCTAAATCTATTGCAGATACTGTTTAATAGGTGTCATAACTAACACATTCCTCAAGTACAACCTTTGAGTACTTTGCACTACTACTACCTTAGTTTGCACTACTTCACATACCTAAGACTTGTGTTAATGAAACTTATTTCTCTTTGCTTGTAGAAACACTTCCTACTGATTATCGTTTGGAATCACCCATTAGATCACCGGTAACACCAGTACGTCAGAGGCCCATATATCGACCTAAGTTTTATATTAGCCCAGATGTGACTCCACCATTATCACCATTTTTCGATTCGGGAGGTGAAGGACTCGAAGACATAACTCCACCCATGTTTGATATGTTCCCTCCAGAATCTCCAGGCCAAATTGTAAGAGTTATTGTAGCACGTTCATTAAATAAACAAGGTACATTTATTCTTTTTCAGACTCCGGAGAGAGCTGACATTGGTCCTAGTGTTATGGCCGCTCCCAAAGCGCCTTGTCAAAGATTAGCGCCTAGGGTGAGTACTTTTCTTTAAAGAGTCAATGCTGAGTTAGGTTGAAGAGGGTATTTTTTTAATGTCTTTATTTCGTGTCCAGAAGAGACATTCAGTTTTTGGAAATATAGGTTGTGGTTGGAGGTTGTGGTTGGAGCGCTTGGTTGAGGGGTGGGGGTGAGACGGGAGCTGGCCGTTTGATTGGAAGGGTTTTGGATGGGTAATTTGGAAATAAGAGGTTTCCATGTATTTGGAACTCTGATACACGTCGTCCCTCTTGTTTAAGCAGTCTGGGCGTTTTTCGATCTCAATTGATTCACGAATTATGCGGGGTTTATAGGAATATATAGCTGCGATTACTTTGGCCTTGTCGAAATCTATTTTATGACCCGTTTGGATATGATGTTCCGCTAGAGTTGAGGAATAACACTTTTTCTCTTACATATCCTATGGCCAAATCTAACGGTTCCTAAAATATCGACATATTAAGTCTGCCGGTTAATTTGTCGACTTCCTTTAATAATTCTATTTCTCATTTTGGAAATATTTTCTTGCAGAGTTTTATAAATTAGAGTCTTCAAATATCCTCAAAGAAAAAATCAAGAGGTGTGAGGTCTGGGAACCTCGCCGGTCATTCCACAGAACCTCTCCTACTTATCCATTTTCAGGGAAATCTTTCATTTAACCATGTCCTAACAGGTAGCGCATTATGAAGCGAGGCCACATCGTGCTGGAAATACAAATTTTGTTTAGAAACCGTTAGATTTGGCTATAAGATATGTATAAGAAAAAGTGTTTATTATTTTAAGAGGAATCCAGAAATATAAAAAAAAATTAGGGGTTTCCATTGAAAAAATGTAATAAGACATATGTTCAGCTTTTCTGAGGCACCCTGTATAATTAAAAATATAGTTAAAATGTTTCCTCCTTAAAACAAAAGTTGACGTGTTTCGACGTTTCGTATGAAAATAATTTTTTTTTACTTGTACCTGAAACTGGGGTGGTTACTTTTGAAATGAAAGCACTATATATATATATATATATATATATATATATATATATATATATATATATATATATATATATATATATATATATATATATGTATATATATATATATATATATATATATATATATATATATATATATATATATATATATATATATGTATATATATATATATATATATATATATATATATATATATATATATATATATGTATATATATATATATATATATATATATATATATATATATATATATATATATATATATATGTATATATATATATATATATATATATATATATATATATATATATATATATATATATATATATATATATATAGAAAAAAAAATTAGAATATAAACGGAATCATTTGACTATATTAAAACATTTTAAGATTCCTCGACGAGAGATTCCAAAGGTGTTGCCTAGTGGAGCACCTAGACCGATGCAGCCAAAACGACTTTTTTCAGGCATCGAAGGTGGTAATTATCAAACTTTCAATATTAACTTAATGTGTTAATGCTAAGTAATTGTTAATATTTTCTAGAATCTCCTGCAGCGTCTTCCTTTCCCAGAGCAGCATCTCCACGACGTCGATCACCAACCAGATCACCTCCAGCACCATGCGCGGGTTTTGATGTAAGTCAGAATACTCAATGCATCTCACTAATTTTCTCAAGATATTGTTCAATAATTTCTCCTGGATCTCACTAATTCTTCAATATATTGTTCAATTCGACTGGGATACTTTGGGTTACGCCTCTAAGTTATATACAGTGAAACCTAAATTCTTCGAATGTAGTCCCCCTCCAGCTCTCGACCGTCATCTTTTTGTAAAGTGGAATAGGCTTAGAATATGGCACTGTCGCTTCTCACATGGTCATCTAATAAGTGGCGACCCTCCGTCAGTATGTACCTTATGTGGTGCTCCTCTTTCTGTTCGTCACGTCTTACTAGAGTGCCCTTCGCTCTCTGCTCTTGCACAAAGACATAGACTTCCCAGAGACCTTCCATCTATTTTGTCCCCTCATTACTCCAGTTCTCTTTTTGAATTCCTCCGATCCTCTTCCTACTTTCCTTTGATATAATCCATCTCTGTTATCTTTAAACTCCTCTTTCCCTTAAAATTTTCACCTACTCCCTTCTCTTAATTAAGCTATTCCATGCATTACATCTGGCTGTTCCTTTATTTACGGTCTACTGCCTTTTAACGTTTGAGATCCATGGGAATATGGAATACACTCTATATTTTATATTACTTTCATTATACACTTTATATACAATATTTACTATATTTAATTTTCATTAGTTCTTATATATACACTCTTTATTATGCATACACTCTTTATGGACTGCCAAATGGCCTCAGTTGCTGACGCGGCCCTAAACTGAAAATTCAAAAAAAAAAAAATACTCAATGGCATTGAAAAAAGAGAGGTACAATTCTGTTTTTTTGTAGACTCCTACTGGAAGAGGTACAAGTCCTACCCCACCAAGGCGCCACCCTGCTAAAGAATTATTTCAAGATGGTACACCTAAACAAGGTTCTCCAGTGTTGTCACCTCATTGGACACCTGAAGGGGTTCCGGGGCCTTCAAGAAGGTATATACTATACCAATATATATATATATATATATATATATATATATATATATATATATATATATATATATATATATATATATATATGCACAATATGTACAACAATGGTGGTTAGTCCATAAGGACCTGTGGGCACGTGCCCCGCCTAAAAATGAATAAAAGAAAGAAAATTTTATGACTGACAGTTACACTCCTATTTCTACACAGCAAAGTGTGTGTATGATACTAAGAAATGTAAAATTTTTGGTTGCGGCGCATTTTCCTAATCCCATTCCAAAATTTGGTTATACATGTCCCACCTATTTTTTCTCCACGAACCACCGCTGTATATATATATATATATATATATATATATATATATATATATATATATATATATATATATATATATATATATATATTTTTTTTTTTTTTGTTACTTTAATTTTAATTAACACTTTTTCGCTCTATTTAACTGTGGTATTAGTTTTGTATTAAAGTAGTTTTGGCCAATTTTTTCATACCGTTAAATGCAACATGGACAAAAAGTTAATTCGCCCAATTTTCTTATTTATGTTCAAATTAGGCCAATAAGCTGCCTAAGCAGCTCGCGATATCAACGACGTGTTTGGCCCAGAAACCACTAATGAACATACTGCTCAATGGTGGTTTAAAAGATTTCTTAGCGGTGATGAGAACCTTGAAGATGATGAGCGTAGTGGTCGGCCATTGGATGTTGATAACGATCAATTGAGGGCCTTAGTCGAATCCATGTACAATTGTTGAGAGGCTGTCGAGAGCTTGCCCCTGAATTTGACATAATGCATGTGATGATTTCTAACTATATACAGTAGATTGGAAAGTTAAAATAGCTGGATAAATGGGTGCCGCACGAATTGATTTAAAATGTAAAAATATGTCGTTTTGAAGTACCGTTTGCCCTTCTTTTCAATAAAAATGATCCGTTTTTCAAACAGATTGTGACGTGATGAAAAGTGGATTATTTACGACAGTCGGCGATTACAGTGCAGAAGTACTGTGAGCAAACCGATGAAATGCACCAAAATCTGTGACTCATGTACCCGGCATTGATCAACAGAAAGGGAGGAAGATTGTCTTCTATGAAAACGCTCGGATACACGTCCCAATGACTACGCAACAAAAGCTGCATAAATTCGGCTACGAAACTATCGATCACCCACCATACTCGCCTGGCTTTTCGGCTACCGATTACAACTTCCTGCATGAGAAATGCTTAAAAAATCAAGAGGATCCATAAATTGCTTTCAAAGATTGCGTCGCCTGCAGGGCACCGGAATTTTACGCAACCGGCAAAAATAAACGTGTTTCTCGCTGGCAAAAGTGTGGTGATTGTAATGTTTTTATTTCGTTTAATCAAGTTTTCTTTGATTTCAATGTTGAATTAAAATTGAATTTTAAAATTTCAATTTTTTAGAGATAAGACGTGGTGTTTTATTTAGGAATAATATTATGATTTTTTTAATTCAGGCGTACAGGCAGAACACCTCCTGAGTATGATTCGGATTTCAGTCCTCCACCATCGCCCCCTAGAACTCCAAGATTCCCTCGCGCTAAAAAAATTAAAAAAAAAGGAAGATATCCTCCAGATGAGGTTATTCTTGCAAGTTAATTAAGATAATAGTTCGAACTGAAAGACTTTTGTGTTATTTCAGAAATGTGCTCCATGTGAAATACCGGAAATACCAGGGTATTCATTGCCCTGGGAAACTGACATTGAAATATTTATGGGTGGGCCAGTTGCAGAAGGTACGAGAAACATATTTGTAAAATGTTATTGTTTAATGATCAAAAACAAGGACGACTTTTTAAAAAGAACACAAGTATTTCTTTATTCATAAAAATGTATTTTGTATCTTTCAAAATAATCCTCTCTCAATTAATACGCTTACTTCAACGTTTTTCCCACTCTTCGAAACAATTCTTATACTCTACTTCTACTATTCCCTTAACAGCGACCAGTTAACTCTCTTGAATGTCTTCTATGAACTTAAACCGGCATCCACATAGTAGTTTCTTTAATCCAAGGAACAGGAAAAGTTATCGGTGCCATATCTGATGAATGTGGTGCTTGTGGACTGGTACTTGTTTGATTTTTTAATCGTTCTCTCGTGATTGAAACCTTGAAATCTTGAACACTTTCTTCATGTGGAAGGTCATCCTGAATGAGTTTCACCTTCAACTGCTTCTCTACCATCACTGAAGTCGTTGAACCAAGTTGTTTGACATATTTTCATCGCTGTAACATTTTTAAAACAATAATAAATTTATACATTTGAAAACATCGCCAAGAAAAATCTTTAACAATTACAAAAGACTTTATACTTTTTACCTTAACAAGTAACACGATATGAAGCTTTTGTCAGATGTCAAGGACACTTTTCTACAGGACAATTTTTTAAAACTTGATATCGGCTAACTTTTTTTATTTAAAGTGATAGACTAGTACGTCCAAATGCAAAGTTGTAAGAAATAACTTGACTAGGAAAAATTTATAAACACTGCTTTCGGATGTTGTCAGTTTTCTTCAGTAGCTACTAAAACACATTTTTTTTTAAACAACAATACCTTATTTGTTAACATAATTTGACAAATTTTAAAATTCGAAATAAAAAATGTTAAGTGATATTTCTTTGTGGAAGTAGCCGTTTTAGAACTATTAGCAAAAGCAACTAAAATAATCTGCAGTCGGCTGGAACTCGGCTGAATCGGCCAAATGAGACGGTGCAGACATATATGCGTTTGTTTCTCTTACTACTACTCTGAGTCTAATGCGCATGCCCGAAAATTGAGTATGCTTATAGATGTGCGTCAGTTTGCATATTTTTATGTTTTTGTGTCACATTTATTTATCGCGACATTTGCGCACAACGGGCCGAGTAGTAGAAAAAGACAAACGCAGACGTTTGCTGTCTCACTTATTCCGTGATATCTCCACTTACAGATATTAGCAATATAGTAGTATTACATATATGCTGGAACTAAAAGAAGCTAACCTAGCAATAGTAGACCTTGGAAATTAAATAAAAATTGTGTTGTTTGAAAGGAGCCATCATTATTGGACTGTCATTGTGTTATTTGAAGGTTGTTGTATTTGAATGTGTATAAAAATAGCGTTTTAATTTAGCTGCTAAGATGAATCAGTTATTTAATCAAAAAGAGAAAGTTGAATTAAATTTTCTTCATGTTTGTGGCTTAAGTGTACGCAATGCATGCACTGAATTCCATGCAAGACATCTCGATAAGTCTTTTCCAAATCCGTTTTTAAGAAATAACTTTTAAAACTAAAAACAACTGGTAGTATGTGGATCAGGGATCCACAAAATGGGCAAATATGTTGTTACCGAAGAAAATATTCTTCTTTGTAAGGTAAATCCTCACAAGTCAACTCACAAAATTGCCCAAGAGGTAGGTTGTTTTCAGTCAAAAGTGTGGGCCATTCTATGGGGGAACAATTATCATACCAT